>CM053038.1:142626731-142880860 GCA_028564925.1 Lithobates sylvaticus | reverse complement strand
AGTATGCTAAAAGCGTGAACTCGGGTATTCAAAAAAGGTACTGAGTTTGGGCCTCAGACTATTGGGATGTCAAAATGGTCTTTCTGGGACATGCATGGTCCATCAGAAGTCCTCCTCATCTCAGATTCATTTCAATGGATTTTACCTCCCTCTGAGTTAAAGGAAGCATGTACTCATGCTTCACCCAAGTCACTGGTGTCGCAAAGTGCTGCCGTGCCAGTCTCTGAATTCAAGAGATTTCAGGGCAGGTACTCGCCCCTCTTTATTGTCGTGAAGCAAACAGCTTGTCGAGGCCAGTTTTGGACCTTGTGCACCTGAGACAATTTTAAGCAAAGGAGAAGTTCAAGGTGGAAACATTGTCCTTGATTCATAGGCGGTCCAGCCAGGTGACTGGCTTGTTTCCAGTAGACCTAAGAAGATGCTTACTTTCATGTGCCCATTGTAGAAGACTTCCGCAAGTTCCTTCAGTTCGCTGTAGGTCAAGACCATCTCCAGCCATTCAGGCTTTCAACATCAACCTGTGTATTTTCAGGTTGTTCTGGTCTAAACAAGGAGCCTACACCTACATACAGTGGTGTGAAAAAGTGTTTGCCCCCTTCCTCATTTCCTGTTCCTTTGCATGTTTGTCACACTTAAGTGTTTCGGAACATCAAACCAATTTAAACAATAGTCAAGGACAACACAAGTAAACACAAAAATGCAATTTGTAAATGAAGGTGTTTATTATTAAAGGTGAAAAAAAAATCCAAACCATCATGGCCCTGTGTGAAAAAGTGATTGCCCCCCTTGTTAAAACATACTATAACTGTGGTTGTCCACACCTGAGTTCAATTTCTCTAGCCACACCCAGGCCTGATTATTGCCACACCTGTTCACAATCAAGGCATCACTTAAATAGGAGCTGCTTGACACAGTAAGGTCCACCAGAAGATCCTTAAAAGCTACACATCATGCCGAGACCCAAAGAAATTCAGGAACAATTGAGAAAGAAAGTAATTGAGATCTATCAGTCTGGAAAGGGTTATAAAGCCATTTCCAAAGCTTTGGGAATCCAGCGAACCACAGTGAGAGCCATTATCCACAAATGGCGAAGACATGGAACAGTGGTGAACCTTCCCAGGAGTGGCCGGCCGCCCAAAATTACCCCAAGAGCGCAGCGACGACTCATCCAAGAGGTCACAAAAGACCCCACAACAACGTCCAAGGAACTGCAGGCCTCACTTGCCTCAGTTAAGGTCAGCGTTCATGCCTCCACCATCAGGAAAGACTGGGCAAAAATGGCCTGCATGGCAGAGTTCCAAGGAGGAAAACCACTGCTGAGCAAAAAGAACATCAAAGCTCGTCTCAATTTCTCCACAACACATCTTGATGATCCCCAAGACTTTTGGGACAACATTCTGTGGACCGATGAGACAAAAGTGGAACTCTTTGGAAGGTGTGTGTCCAAGTATATCTGGCGTAGAAGGAACACTGCATTTCAGAAAAAGAACATTTATACCAACAGTAAAATATGGTGGTGGTAGTGTGATGGTCTGGGGCTGTTTTGCTGCTTCAGGACCTGGAAGACTTGCCGTGATAAAAGGAACTATGAATTCTGCTGTCTACCAAGAGATCCTGAAGGAGAATGTCCGACCATCTGTTCGTGTACTCAAGCTGAAACGAACTTGGGTTCTGCAGCAGGACAATGATTCTAAACACACCAGCAAGTCCACCACCGAATGGCTGAAGAAAAACAAAATGAAGACTTTGGAGTGGCCTAGCCAAAGTCCTGACCTGAATCTATTGAGATGTTGTGGTATGACCTTAAAAAGGCTGTTCATGCTCGAAAACCCTCTAATGTAACTGAATTAGGACAATTCTGCAAAGATATGTGGGCCAAAATTCCTCCAGGATGCTGTAAAAGCCTCATTGCACGTTATTGCAAACGCTTGGCTGCAGTTGTTGCGGCTAAGGGTGGCCCAACCAGTTATTAGGTTTAGGGGGGCAATCACTTTTTCACACAGGGCCATGATGGTTTGGATTTTTTTTCACCTTAATAATAAACACCTTCATTTACAAATTGCATTTTGTGTTTACTTGTGTTGTCCTTGACTATTGTTTAAATTGGTTTGATGTTTCCGAAACACTTAAGTGTGACAAACATGCAAAGGAACAGGAAATGAGGAAGGGGGCAAACACTTTTTCACACCACTGTAGGTACATGGATGTCCTTCTCTTACTGTCCCAAAACAAAGGGCAGTTGCCCCTTTGTCTTTTCAATGCTCCTCAAATTCGTATGGCAGCTGAATCTGGAAAAGAGTCACCTGGAGCCCACTCGGTCTCCTGTGTGCCTCGGGGCTCAGTTCAATATAATCAAGAGGACCATTGCCTTGACTCTTGATCCAGTTGTGCTGGAACAGAATACTCCTGGCCCTGACTTCTTCCCGCCTGCGTGCCTTTTCAGTGTCTAAAATGATTGGCACTATGGTTTCTGCGGGTCAAGTGGAAGCTGAAGGCAGTACCTTCCGGAAGGGGTTTCTCCAGCAGTGGGAACCAGGAAGCATAATTAAGGTCTACATAACCTAAGTCATGAGAGCGAGTCCCCTGGTGGCTGCAATGGAGAAACTGGCTAATTTACCATTCCTTCGCCCCATTTCCTGGTTTACAAGCACATCTAATGCTAGCAATACAGAATGGGTGGGCTTGCTGCCTGTCGGGGATAGCTCAAGGCAGGCGGGTTGTCAATTTCACAGATTGTGTTGAACATTCTGAAGCTGCGGGCAGCCTTCTGCACCCTACGGGCCTTTCACCATATAATGAAGGGAGCGTCGGTGCTCTTAGGTTTAGTCAACGCTACGGCGGTCTGCTACGTTAAAAGGCAAAGGGGGACTCGCAGCCTGTTCTCTATTACAGGAAGCAGAGCCAATTATGTCTTGGGCTCAGAGGATTCAAGCCTACACCTAAGCGGCTTATGTCCCCAGAGTCCAAAATATTCTAGCAGACTTTCTTTCCAGAGACAACAATGACAACATGTGGAGGTTTTCAGGCACAGATGCCCTGATGGATCATTGAAAAAGCGGTAGGACCTGTGCATTTCTTCCAGTCCTGGTCAACCTCGGGTTTCTATGAGACTATAAGACTCCAAACAGAGGTTGTGGAGGTAGTGGCAGTGATGCCTTATTGGCAAATTAGGCCATGGTTCCCCTTGCTAGCACAGTTCAGCTTCTGGAACCCAGTGCATCTCCTCCTCAGGCCAGACCTTCTGTCACCTGGTGCATTTCTACATCCATGTCCAGCACAGTTGCATCTAATGGCCTGGTTCTCAAGATTGGAGGTCCTCAGGCTGCTCCTCAAGATGTATCTCTGCTCTCTTGAATACTAGAATGAATGCAAAGTTTACATAAGACTCTGGTCAAAGTTTGTTCAAATACATGTCTGCTGCTGACAGATCATGTAGTGTTCTAGAAGTTCTAAATATTCTAGGCTTCCTCCAGTTGGATTTACATCTGGCTCTATCAGTCAGCTCCCTCAGAGTTCAAGTGTCAGCTTTTTCAGCCTTCACAGGTATAGTCAGGCCTAGGCAACTTTTCCTGTCCAACAATTCATTAAGGGAGCTGCTAGGCCCAGACCTCGGAGTAAGCAGGGGTTTTCCAAATGTAGTCTCCCTCTTGTTCTCAGCTCTCCCTTTGGGAATTGGAGCGGAGTGTTCTAGGGTGTCTCCGTTAAAGGCCTCTCTGTCAAGTTCCCCTTTTTTCCTGGTTATCACATCGGCATAAAAAGCCTTGGAGATTGATTCACTGGTCATGGAGAACTTTTCTAAACGTTCTTTCCAGTTTGAGCTGTGCTGTTACCTATGCTTGACTCAATTCCCAAGGCTGCATGAGTCTTTCATGTGAGCCAAGAAATTTTTCTGTCAACCTTGGAGTTCTAACTTCCGTCCTTTAGACGTAAGAGAGGGCACGCTGTGGCTTAGTTGGTAGTCCTGAATTGACTCCCAGCAGTGCCTTCCTTCAGTTCTAGGAATCTCTCGGATATTGTGAAGTTTATAATCTACAAAGCTACAACTTCCTTCAGGCTCATCCCCCCCCCCCCCAGTGTCTTGAGGAGGCTAGTTACGGAACGCGGCCTCTGGCTCAGAGCAAAGATTTATGTGAGTGGGGTCCTACAGGGGAGGATTGGAGGCGGGGTTAACCCATACATATGCTGCCATGGAGTCCATCAGGAAAGGAAGATTACGGTAAGTATTTGATAGGACATTTTCAGTTTTACAATCTTGGTTATGACAAAATGTGGAAAATTTCAAAGGCTATGAATACTTTTTCAAGGCACTGTATAATGTTCAAAAAAATACACAAGTCAATTTAGTGCAACCTATGTGCGTGCGTGCGTGCGTGTGTATGTGTGTGATTTTTATTCTCTAAAAATTCCCATAACCTTGTATATTCTGCTTCCCGAGGAAGACATCTAAGTGTTTTGACTTTGTGGACACTTTCGGCTAGTACCACTTCCTGGAGGAGGGAGTTACACATTTTTACTGCTCTAATAGAAAAGAACCCTTTTTGCAATGTAAGGTTAACCCTTAGATTGCTCACATCCTTTGAGAAAGCTTATGCTAAGATTTGGAACAGTGTTGATGTGGTAATCCCTCCCGCTATGTTATTGTGTTCCGTTGGCGGAGAGTGCAGGAAGCTTTTACCACCAGCAGAACACAATGACCACTGCTGGCGACTATAGCCTTAGGCAGTTATTAGGTGAAAAAACCTGGCAGGTTGGATCGATGGATCAACTTCAGTACAACCAGCCTTCCCATAGATGGATCAGCATTCAACCAATTTCGGATGACTTTTGATGCGTCCATAGCCAGCTTAGGAGAGCTTGTATTTGAACCTTTTTGAATTTATCCTTTTCAATAATTTTACTAATAAGATGATATCAGTTGCCTTGGAGCCCAGACCAGCATCTTCAGATCTGTGGATGTCTCTTATGTGGCTGTCCTACAGGATTCTTGGAAAATAATTATCACATTTATTTTTTTGTTACTTTGAAGTGTTAGCTGTTATTGCAGCTATTGACCTCTGGGAGGGTGTAGTGACCAAGAAAACCGCCTGGCTTTAGTTTTCATTTTGTATAGAGGCAAACATTCTGGTACACAAGATATCTCAAATTGCTCAATGGATCATTTGTAGCTAATGAACAACTGAAAATAGGTTTATAACAGGTGACCGAACTGGTAGTATTGGTTGCATAAATTGATTTGCCTTTATATAATAAAGCAGAAAATTTTAACTTTGAAAGCCCTGTGTATTTCATGGTGATTTTTTTTTTTTTTAAGATTGTTCATTTATGTGAGCTTTGTACAGACGGAGAGAGCTGGAAAATATGCCCAGCGTACAATTCTGCTTGGAGCTGCAGATGCTGCATACAGCCTACCATACAAGTGAATGGCTGAATGAGGCAATACTCTTGTAAACACTGATGTTTCTGTGCATCAACGTTTACCTGCACATGCGCATGTGACAATTTCCCGCAAAATTATTGCCTTTGGGAAAAACATTGTATGAGTGAAAAAAACGCTGATATACTGAAGCATTGGCACTTACAAGACTACATCCGCATACAGCCATTAACTTGCATGGCAGGCTGTAAGAAGCACCTGCAGCTCCCTGGGTGCGGGAAAATGCCTGGAATTTTAGTTGGACATATTTCCAGCCTTTCACTGTTTGTGTGCTTGAGGTCTAAAAGGAAAAAACGAATGCAGCCATCACATGAAATCATTTTGTAAGCAGAAAAATAAAATTTTAAGCCATAACCTAATGACAGGTCTTCTGAAATGAAGCAGGAACTGGTCAATCCACAGAATTGTATTTTCCCAGCCACTTCTAATATCATTCATCTAATTTAAAATGTGTGGTATTTCAAAATGGCAAACTTACAAACTCACCTAGGTGGATGCAGTATCTTCATATAGAGGTCGACCGATATGGGTTTTTCTCTGGCCGATGCCGATGCCGATATTTAGAAATCGCGGCGGCCGATGGCCGATATAGGATGCCGATTTTTTTGGGCCGATATGTTAGGCCGATTTTTGTTTTTTTTTAATTTTTTCCCTTCATCTCATAAAATCGAATGAGATTTCACACTGGGGCGTTTTTCAGGCGCTTTTGGGCTAAAAATAGTGCCTGTAAACTGCCTGCAAAACGGCTCCCCTGCAGTCTGTGTGGAAGCCCGAGTGCTTTTACACTGAAGCGATGCGCTGGCAGGACCTTAAAAAAAAAAGTCCTGCAAGCAGCATCTTTGGAGCGGTGTTAACTTCTCCCCCACCACTCCTGCCCATTGAAATGAATGGGCACCGCTGCTGAAGCGCCTGCAATGCGATTTGGCAGCGGCGATTCACGGGCGCATTTAACCCCTTCCTCGACCACTAGCTGGGCTATAAGTGCCCCACTAGCAGCCGAATAGCGTCGCTAAAATGACAGTAAAGCGTCGCTAAAACTAGCAGCGTTTTACCGTCAACGCTGCCCGCTCCAGTGTGAAAGCAGCTTTAAGTGATACAAAAAATTTCCTACATTTAAACATTTATTAAACAAAACAAACCTCCAATCAGTTCACTTGTATGTATAATTTAAAAAAAAAACTATATATTAAATACACAAAAATAGGTAATCAAAACTTTAGGACGAAAAAAAAAAAAAAAAAATTAAAAATCGGCAAACTTTACTGTTTTAGTTTTCGTTTTAAAATCATTAG
This sequence comes from Lithobates sylvaticus, assembly GCA_028564925.1. Taxonomy (NCBI): domain Eukaryota; kingdom Metazoa; phylum Chordata; class Amphibia; order Anura; family Ranidae; genus Lithobates; species Lithobates sylvaticus. The sequence continues at coordinate 142,874,134 of CM053038.1, read as the reverse complement.
TGTATTTTTTTTCCAAAAAAAAAAAATGCGTTTGAAAGACCGCTGCGCAAATACCGTGTGACATAAAATATTGCAACAACCGCTATTTTATTCCCTAGGGTCTCTGTTAAAAAAACATATATAATTGTTGGGGGTTCCAAGTGATTTTCTAGGAGAAAATACAGGATTTTTACTTGTAAGCAACAAGTGTCAGAAAAGATTTAGTCTTTAAATGGTTAAACTGAGAACTTCTCCCACACAGCCTTGAGTTTATTCATTAAGTGTAAACATTGTAATCATTGTATCACTTTGGTCTTTTTTTTGGCAGAATGCCCAGAGAGGATAAGGGGAAGACTGAGGCAACTTGCATTGACTTCTATTACAGAAGTCTTTTGCAAGTCACGGCTGAAGTTATAATCGGCCTTTTTTATCAGCAGAATCGGCCGATGCCGATTAATTAAACGCCAAATATCGGCCGATATATCGGTCGACCTCGATATATCGGTCGACCTCTAGGAGGAATTTGTTTTTTATAACATTGTTTATTATTTTTTTTTTTTTTACTAATGCTTAGTATGGTTGATTTGCTTTTTTTTTTTTTTTTTACTAATGCTTAGTATGGTTGATTTGCTAAAGAAATAAAGACAAAAGAAATAAAATTAGCAAAAGTAATGTTTACTTTGATTAATAAATAAGGTAAAGCTGTCTTAACTTTGAATACCTAATGTAGATTTGATGTGCAAGGAAATCAAAGATGTACTGTATCTAGCTCTTCATCCTTACCCCTATTTCTTCCTGTGTACCTCACATACATATATACCATTAATTCCAGACAGGCTCCCTTTTATATTAAAAAGGAAAACAAAGGTGGATTTGGGCTTCCTAAACTGGAATTTGTCTTGCATGTGATTGGTCAAAGTGAACAAAGCTTCACCCTATTCCAGGGCTCCCAAACCTTTTCTTTCTTTTTTTTTAAAGGATAAGTTCACCTTTTGAGAACATGTTACATGTTCCATCCATTTTATTTCTATTCCTGCTGCCTCTACCCGATCATCCTACTAATTGTGACAGCGGGCCGGGGACCTTCAGCTGATAAGGGCTCTAGGTAGTTTGATACTTCCTGTCATTCAGTACCTGCCTGTATGAGGTACGGGCAGACAGTTGCACTGACCGTCTGCAGAAGCCTGAGATTGCACCTGCAATCTGCTGATCGCAGGTACAATGCTTTACAGACTCTTGATAAACAAAATTTAAAAATGCACATTTCTTTATCGTACATCATGGGACGACGGAGCCTTAAGTAATTACTTAACCAATTCCCATCCAGGCCAATTCTGACATTTCTCTCCTACATGTAAAATTCATAATTTTTTTTCCTAGAAAATTACATAGAACTCCCAAACATTTATATATGTTTTTTTAGCAAAGACCCTAGACAATACAATGACATTCGTTGTTAGAAAAAAAAACTTAACAGTAAAGTTAGCCCAATTTTTTTACATAATGTGAAAGATGAAGATACGCCGAGTAAATAGATACCCAACATCTCACGCTTCAAAACTGCACGCGCTCGTGGAATGGCACCAAACTTTGGTATTTAAAAATTCCCCATAGGCGACGCTTTAACATTTTTTTACTGGTTACATGTTTTGGGCTACAGAGGAGGTCCAGGGCTAGAATTATTGCTCTTGCTCTAACGTTCGCGGCGATACCTCACAAGTGTGTGTGGTTTGAACACCATTTTCATATGTGGGCGGGGCTTACGTATGCATTCACTTCTGCGTACGAGCTCACGGGGACAGGGTGCTTTTTTAGTTTGACACTTTGCAGGCGGACTATTTGAGTCGCCAGCAGTTATTCCCAGGGGAATGGTTTCTTCACCCGACATATTTCGGGCTGTTTGCCAAAGATGGGGGACTCCGGACGTAGATCTGCTAGCGTCCAGGTTCAACATTAAGTTAGTCAACTTTGTGGCCAGAACAAGGGATCCACTCGCATGCGGAATGGATGCGTTGGTGACACTGTGGGATCAGTTCTCACTGATCTATGCATTCCCCCCTATTCAAACAAATAAGTATGTATCCTCTAACAGCGTGGTACTGTGGATACAATACTGGGTAGTGATGTGCCACGTCCTAAACAATATGAAATTAAATATACGGGGGGGGGGACTAGGGACTTTTTAGGCACTGTAAGACAGTATTTTTAACAAAATATTTTATTAAATGTTCTAAAAATTCATACAAAAAGCTTTAAAAAATCCGCCAACATTAATTATAGCCATATATGTTACCGCTACTGAGTCCTAATAACATAACAATTGGACAACATGAACCAACTACAACAGTTGAGTTTCCATATTAGATTGAATATCCAACGATAAAGTAGGAATACAGTGGTAGCAGTGAAGTCATGGTGTTTTTCAAGAAGGGTAGCTCTACATGTTTCGCGTATATATAGTACGCTCCCCGCCCCCCCCCCCCCCCCCCCCCCCCTATTCAGTTGCTGCCTCAACTTCTTTGCAGGATCAAGCTGGAAAGAAAGTTGGTAATTCTGGTAGGACCAGCATGGCCCAGAAGGTCATGGTATGCAGAAATCGTAAAGATGGCAGTGGAGGGCCCATGGTCCTTCCCACTACGGCCAGATCTGCTCTCACTGGGACCTATATTCCATCCTACCTTACGGTCTCTAATTTTAACAGCTTGGCTATTGAAACGCACATTGTGAAGAATCGTGGGCTTTCCGGGTCAGTTATCTCTGCCCTGATTAATGCAAGGAAGCCAGCTTCCAGAACTATATATTTATAGGGTCTGGAGGGCTTATGTTTCCTGGTGTGAATCCAAGCTCCCTCAGAGATATATCATAGGCAGAATTCTTGCCTTTCTACAATTAGGGGTAGAAATTAAATTGGCCTTGAGTACTATTAAAGGCCAAGTCTCGGCTTTATCAGTCTTATTTCAAAGACCACTTGCTACACATTCTTTAGTCGGAGGTTTTATGCAAGGGGTGATGCAGCCTAATCCGCCAGTCAAACCTCCCTTGAACCCCTTGAACCCTTGGGACCCGAACTTAGTTTTGTCTGTGTTACAAAAACAGCCATTTGAACCGATACAACATATTCCCTTAGTCCTTCTGACAAGGAAGTTGGTATTTTTGCTTGCTATATCCTCAGCAAGGAGGGTTTCGGAATTGGCTGCTCTTTCTTGTAAAGAGCCATATTTGATTTTTCATAAGGACAGAGTGGTGTTATGCCCTCGTCCAGACTTTTTGCCAAAAGTGTTTTCAGGTTTTCACCTGAACCAAGATATTGTCCTGCCATCGTTTTTTTCCAAAACCATGTTCCAGGGAAGAAAAGTCACTACATTGTCTTGATGGTGAGAGCAGTGAAAATCTATTTAAAGGCAACTGCTCAGATTCGTAAGACCGATGTCTTATTTATTCTGCCAGGGGGTCCTTAAAGGACAGGCAGCGTCGATATCCACTGTTGCTAAGTGGATTTGGCAAGTTATAATTCAAACTTATAATTTAAGGAGTAAGATTCCCCCTTTTCAAGTTAAGGCACACTCTACCAGAGCGGTTAGTGCTTCTTGGGCAGTGCGTCACCAGGCCTCCATGGCTCAGATCTGTAAAGGCCGCAACTTGGTGTTCAGTGCATGCATTCACAAAGTTTTATCAAGTGGATGTAAGGAGGTATGAGGATATCGCCTTCGGACGCAGTGTGCTGCAGGCAGCAGTATAGGTCCTCAAGTCTGGTGGTACCCTCCGGGTTGTGTCTCCCTCCCCTTAAGTAGCATTGCCATGGGACATGCCATTAAGTAATTACTTAAGGCTCTGCGTCCCATGATGAACAATAAAGAAAATAGGATTTTTATAACCGCTTACCTGTAAAATCCTTTTCTTGGAGTACATCATGGGACACAGAGGTCCCTCCCCTCTTTTTTGGGATTGAAGTATATTGCTTTGCTACAAAAACTGATGTGCTCCTGGAAGGAGGGCTTATATAGGGAGTGAAATACCTGGATTTGGGTATACCAGTTTCCATCACCTGAAGGTGGCCCATAACCCATTAAGTAATTATTCAAGGCTCTGTGTCCCATGATGTACGCCTAGAAAAGGATTTTACAGAGTAAGCTGTTATAAAAATCAATTTTTTTTTTTTTTTTACCTGCAAAAAATATGGTGCATTTTATTTTTTTAAAAGGTAAACTTTTCTTTAAGCAAAGAGCCAGTTTTGGTCTGACAGACTGGGGCTGGACTGTGGCCAGTTAGACTATAAAAATGCCCCAGTGTCGGTGCTCAGGGTTGGACAGGGGTGCTTTTTTATTTTTATTTTTTATTTTTTATTTTATTACAATTTTAATTGTAAGAAACAAAAAACTCTGCGCTAATAAACACAAAAACCTATTCACAATGTGTTCTATATCGCAACTCCACATGAAATAAAATCTGAATGGAAAGCTGGCAAAAGAAAAAGCCACATACAGATATTAATAATAATAAAACCATATACTGTATGTAATTTTTTTTTTTTTTTTTCCACCTCAGCAAGATTCCTTAGGGGACTGAATCAGTAGCGCCCTCAACAGCGTCCCTATTTGTCTTAACATCATTGTGGAGATTGCTTCGTTTTTTTTTTTTTTTTTTTTAAACATATTCACAACCTTAACTCCGCCTGTGGGGGCTTTTCCATTAAATCTTGCTTAAGCTCGCCATTTACCACTGCAAAATCATTAATAAACCCAAGACTCCCCCCCCACTCCCCCCCCCTTCCCCCCCCCCCCCCCCCCCCTGCCGCCAGAATCTTCCCCCCTAGTGGCTTGCATAATTTTAAGTCTCATTTTGATTTGCTAGCTTTTAGTTAAATCAAACGTCTGCCTACTTTCTCTCGTCCTATTTTCTTAAGGCTTCGGCGTAGCTCCAGGCCTTTTTAAACTTTCTCCAGCCTTCCCACATGGTTCTTGTGGCCTCCCTTTCCTCTACCCCACTGTTTGCTAGGCACTCCATAGTGTATGTATTTTCCACTGCGTCGACCCATTCCCAGATAGGGGGGGTCTCTTGGTCCCTCCACCTTTTTGGAATCACTCGTTTCGCTGCATTGAGCAAATGAGGCACTAAGGTTCCTTTGTATTGCCTGGTTCCTTCCTCTGTGGCGTGCATCAATACAACCCAGGGGTCGTTTTTTACTACGACTTGGGTTATTTCCTCAATATTCTTGAGGATAGCGCTCCAAAATATTTTAATCTTTGGACAAACCCACCAAAGGTGACCCATGGTTCCCCTCTCTTTACAGCCTCTCCAACAGTCTGCTGAAGCTTCTGGTTGGAATCTATTTATTTTGTCGGGGGTTAGATACCAGCCAGATAAGCACTTATAGTTGGTTTCTGCGGTTCTGACATCGACTGCTGAGCTATGGGTATGTTTAAATATTTTTTTTTAATTAACCCCGTGTGTATTGGTGAACCTAATTCTCCCTCCCATTTCTTGAGGAACGGCGGCCCCTCCGGTCTGTCCTTCGACAGCAAGAATTTATAGATTTTTGTGATTATTTTTTTCGTATTTTCCGCTGTAAAAATACGTTCCATTGCCGTCAGGTCTTCCCGTCCTCTCAGCGGAGGGGGGATCGAGCCTATGAAGTGACATAACTGCCGGTACCGCCATTCATCAATTGTGAATAAATCATTTTTTTTTTTTGTAAATCTTGGATCGCCAAGATTTTCCCCCTACTTATTAAATCTCCTAACCGTGAATTTTCATTTTTTAACCAATCCCCTCCCAGTTCTCTTCTTCCTGGAGGGAAGAGGTCATTTTCTTTTAGTGCAATTAAAGGTGAATTAAATTTCAATTTCATTTTTTTGTGAATTTTATCCCAAACTTTAAAAGTGTTTTTAGTGATTGAATGTGTTTTTTCCCCTAATCTTCTAAATTTCGGGGGGTTCCAAATAGCTTTTCCTAGTTGTGCTTCACTCAGTGCCTCTTCTAAACTAACCCATCTCTTTACACCCTGTATCTTCCCCCATTCTGGGATTCTTAATAGCGCGGCTGCATAGTAATAATTAGTAATATCGGGTACCGCTAGGCCCCCCTGACCTTTGTCCATTTTCAAAATTTGGAGTGAGATTCTGTGTTTTTTCTGTTGCCACACAAAGTCCATAATAATTGCTTTCAGTTTCCTCAGATATTGTTCTGGTAAGGAGATTGGGACCATTTGAAACTTGTAGGTTATTAGCGGAAGTATCATCATTTTGATCGCATTGATGCGGCCGATCCAAGAGGTGGGTCTATTCCTAAACTCTTGGCATTTTTTTTTTACTTCATCTAGGAGAGGGATATAGTTGGCCTTGTATAATTTCCCTATGGTGTTGGTCAGAGTAATTCCTAGATAATTAATCTGTTTTTTCCATGGAAAATTATAAAGTTTCATGAGGTCCTGTTTCTCCGCCTTATTTATATTGATACTAAGTATGAAAGTTTTAGCTTGGTTAATCTTAAAGTTTGAGATTGCGCCGAACGTGCTGATCGTTTTCAAAATATTTGGCAAGGATTTCTGCGGAGCACTTACATAAAAAAGGACATCGTCCGCAAATGCCGCGAGTTTATGTTCTTCTCCACCCGCCACGCAGCCTTCAATACCCGGGTTTAATCTAATAGATGCCAGCAGGGGTTCCAGGGAGAGTATAAACAAGAGGGGGGACAGGGGGCAACCCTGTCTTGTCCCATTGTGCATTTCAAAGAGGGGGGAGATGGTTCCGTTAACTTTAATATTAGCCTTTGGCTGGCTATACATGACTCTTATTTTCTGGATTATTTTGGGTCCGAAACCCATGACCTCCAAGGTCCTAAACAAGAACCCCCAGTCTACCCGGTCGAACGCTTTTTCTGCGTCGATGGACATTAGTAGACTGGGGGTTCGTGCAGCCCTCATTGCTTGCATCACTAGTAGGGTTCGGACACTATTGTCCCTACCCTCTCTACCCTGCATAAAGCCCACTTGATCCGGGTGAATCAACCCATCTAAGCAGCCCTTTATACGTTCCGCCAGGATCTTCGCGTACAGCTTTGTCTCGAAATTTAGCAAGGATATCGGCCTGAACCCCGCGCACGTCGAGTCGTCTTTCCCTTCCTTACGCAGGACCGTAATTGTAGCAGACAGTGAAGCTTCACTCATGCGAAACTCGGAGCCAAGGCCATTCATGTAACTAAGAAGTCTGGGTATTAGAATCTCTCTATAGGTTTTATAATAGAGAGCCGTGAACCCGTCGGGGCCTGGGCTCTTGCCCATTGGCGAGTTGTTCAGGGCTCTTGAGATTTCCTCCACGGTAATTGGGCTTTCCAGCGCTTCCCTATCCTCTACCCCTAGAGTCTGCAGTTTAGCCCTTCTCAAAAACTTATCGATTTTATCTCTATTCCCTTCCTTTTGTCCATCCCCCTTTTGCCCCACGGAATAAAGTTCCTCATAGAAGTCCCTAAACGTCGACGCGATATCCTTTGAGAGAAACTTTACCTCTCCTTTTTTATTTTTTTTTTTTTCTATAAAGTTTTTGGACTTATTTTTTTGGAGCAACCTTGCAAGTGTTTTGCCTGCCTTGTTGCCCCATTGATAGCGATCTTTGGTGGCTTTGTTGAACACTTGTTTGGCTTCCTGTTCTGTCCATTCTTTTAGCTCTTCCCTCTTATGGATTATCTCTCGGAGAGTTGCATGATGCTGATTGGGGTCCCCCTTGTGTTTTTGTTCTAGGGTTTTTATGTCGTTCGTCAGGTTGAGTATTTTTTTCATTCTATCTCTTTTTTTCCACGACGCCTTTGATATCAGGACCCCCCTAATAAATGCCTTGTGGGAATCCCATAAGCTTGACCCCATTACCTCCCCATTGTCATTCGTTTTGAAGAACCATTCGAGCTCTTTTCCCACACTTTCCCTGATCTCTTTGTCCATTAATAACTCTTCATTCAATTTCCACCCACAGCTTGGCGGTTTGTGTTCAGGGAAGTTTAATTTCATACTGACTGGTGCGTGGTCAGAGAGTGTTGCAATCTCGACCTTAGTGTCTATCACCCTCTCTAATAATCCATGATCCACCCAGATGTAGTCTAGTCTCGAGTACATCCCGTGCACAGGGGAAAAAAAGGTATAGTCTCTAATCTGAGGGTGCTGTACTCTCCACACATCCACCAGTTGTTCAGAGCTCATCTTTTTCTTTAATAATTTCAGTTGAGCGCTTCCCGTCCCCCGTGCACCGGACGAACTATCCACCTCCGGGTCTAAGACAAGGTTCAAATCTCCCATCAATATCAAATAGCCCTTTCTAAAAGATCTTAACTTAGCTAGGATCGCGACCATATATTCAGGGGATCTCGTGTTTGGGGCATATATATTTGCGAGGGTATAGGACGTCCCGTAGAGGGTGCCCCTTAAGAAGAGGAACCTTCCCTCCGGGTCCGTCTTCCTGTCTTCTAAATTAAATTGCAGGCCTCCTGCCACCCCTATGGCCACCCCTCTCGTCCTACTGGACACTGTATCGCTATAGTACCATGTGGGGTGGTTTTGGGAGAACAATCTAATATTGGACGAGAGAGAGAGGTGAGTCTCCTGCAAAAAGACCAGGTCCGAGCCATATCTCTTCAGTTCCTCCAAGACCCTATGTCTCTTGCTTGGGGCATTCAACCCTCTCACATTATAGGTCAAACATTTGATTTCAGGCATCCTATTTTTGTTGTCGTAACCTCAGCCACTCTGAAGCGACCCCCGGCGGCAGGGTCCCCCTCCCGTGCTCCCTTCTCCCTCCCGACCATCCCTCCCTCCCCACTGACCCCATACCCCCTCCCACCCCCCCTCTTCCCCCTCTCCCCCCCACCCCCCCTCCCCCCCCCTTTCCCCGCCCCCCCCTCCCCCCCCCCCCCTCTAATCCCCCCCCCCCCCCTCTAATCCCCCCCCTCTATCCCCACTTGCCCTACTCTGGGCCTCTGACCCCAAGGGTGCCATCTCCTCTTGGCCTCCCCTGAGCTCATGATCTCCGGAGAGGGAAGATTGTGTGCCCGTCCCTGCAATTCCGCCCCCCGCCCTGATGTACAAGGGCTTAGGGTGCGGGGAGCCGGGCTGGACCGAGCATACCCACACGGGATTTAACCCCCGTTGTTGACCCGGCCACCTCCTAACCCCCCCCCCCCCCCCCCCCCCCCCCCCACCCCCCCACGCACCAACCCCCAGCCTAAATTCAACTCATTTCCACCCAGCCCGAGAGGTCAGGGACCGAGATCTCTAATTTCCTGCAGAACTCTGTCAATTCCTCGGGGTGTCTCAGTACAGCCGATCGGCCCTCTTTTGAGCCTACCAAGCATGCCGGGAACCCCCAGTTATATTTAATGTTGTTGTTGCGGAGGGACTCTAAAAGGGGTCTCTGCATCCTCCTCCTCTCAAGGGTTCTGGCTGACAGGTCGGCATAAATCTGGATTTCAGTCTCTTCAAACTTGAGGGGTGTCTTTCCTCTAATCTTTTGCCATATTTCCTCCCTGTCTTTAAAGAAGCTGAATCTAATTATGACGTCCCGGGTTCTGCCGGCCTCTGCTCGATCTATTCTGCCGATCCGATGTACTCTTTCTATTTTGGGGAACTGGTCTTCCCCTGTTCCAATTATAGGGGCGAAAATCTTCCTCATGATTAGCTCCAGGTCCTCCCCCCTTCGTTCGGGAATAGCTCTGACCCTCAGGTTCTGCCTTCTATCGCGGTTCTCCCGATCTTCCATTTTATAGGCAATATCTCTCTGGTGAGTCTGGATTTTCTTAAGTTGTAATTTTAGTTCTAGAATTTCTTGGTCAGTGTTGTCAGCCCTCCTCTCCGTCCCCTCCACTCTGGTTAACAGCTGGCCCATATCGTCTCTTAGTTTGCTGACTTCACTTTTGAACACGTTTTCCAGCCTCAGCATCATCTCCTCCATTTCCCTTTTGGACGGGGGTTGCGAGCCCAATGGTGGCTCCTCCATCCTGCTCACGTCCCCCTCACTTTCTATTGGGGATTCCGTCCTCGAGAGGTCTTGGGTTATGCCTGATTTACGGGGTTTATCTTTTCCCTTTCCCTTGTCCTTAGGGGCCTTTGGGGAGTGGTCCGATCCAGAAGCTGTCGGGCTGGCCCCCTGTCTAAGATAGTGCTTTATGGAACTTGAGTCACTTTTTTGTGCTTTTGAGGCCCCTTTCTTAGGCAGTTTATTGGGGTCTTTGCTCATGGTGTTTTTTTTTATTCCTCTTATTCTTTTCCCCAGCTTAGCAATGTATCGTTCCAGTCCCCTATAGTTATTCCTTCTCTTCCCCCTCCTCCTCTCTACCCTTTCTAGTTGGGTATGTCTGTACTACTCTGGGGGAGGCCCTCCTGCACTGTGCTTCAAGAATTACCCTCCAGAAGGTTATGGCAGGATGGGGCTTGGCTTAGGCTAAGCTGGGTGCACTGGAGTAGCTGGATGGCCTCGTACATTAGAGGGGGCTCACAGGGACAGCGATAATATATTGCAGGGGAGACAGGAGCCACAGCCGGCCTTCCTCTGTATTCCTAATCTGACAAAGATATTGTAATCCCCTCGAGATTTCACCTACTACCGTTGCTATTTAAGGGGACATCCGTCCCCTTTGTTCACCTCGGGGGGGTAGTAAGCCCCTCAGACGTTCACCAATCAGGTCTCTGGTTGTTTGTAGTGTCCGTGGTATAGGTTTGGTGCCTCAAGGGGGGAGAAGCCCCTTGAGGGACGTTCGTGGGTTCGTCAAACAGGTCTCTGGATGTTTATGTTGTCCGTAGTGGGGTTTCGGTACAGGGGGGGTCGTAGAGAGATCCCGCCTCACATATCCCGTTCCCCCCACTGTTGCCCATAAAGCATTAAATTCAGATTAACGGACACTTGTCTGAATTACAGGCACACTGAGGGAAAAAGTTCGGCAGTGCGCCGGGGGTCATAGGGGAGCAGAGCCTCCCGTATTCCGTCACACCAACTGATGCTCTCAGTCCCGCCCCTAACACATTGACTTCAGTTTAAAAGGCATTTTTTCTGGTTTACAGACCGGTGCAGAGAAAAAAAAAAAAAAAAAAAAAAAAACGTTCAGGAAAGTTCACTAGACTGGTCTCAAGACTTACATAGTGCCTATAATAAGAGTTGGAGCAAAGAGGGTCGTGGGGAGGGGCTGTCTCTCATATTCCGTGCGGACGGCTAGCACTCCTTGTTCCACCCCTAGAGTATTATTCCGTTTCAGAGACCCTAGTTTGATTTACAAGACCCTGGATGGTTGTAATGCGATAGTAGGACTTGGTACTGAGGGGGTCATGTAGGGGTACAGCCGACTAAAACTCATTGTTCTGCCCTCCCAGCATTTTTCAGATCCATTTGAAATAGTGTTGATCAGATTTGCACACAGGGCTCCAAGCAAAGACACTCTCCCTCTACCCAGGGGAATAAACAGACACTGTACCTAATCACCAGAGATCTTCAATGTAGTGTTCAGCTTATTTAATTGCTTCTACAGTCTTACCTCCGCTTTTAAGCATGTCCTTTAGCCTAAGGTCTGTTTCCAGGCCATGTACTCACGGACCAGGGTGAACGTTCCCCCGGCTGGGGGCTCCGTATGTTGTTTCCTCCTGCTTTCCTATGAACTGCTGCAGACGGTCAACGAGCGGGGGTGGGCAGCGGGCGAGGGGGATGCAGGGGAGAGGGGGATCAGGCCACGCTCGCCGGGGATTGGAGCCGCATCGAGAGCCACTTCATGCGCTCCTCACATCCTCTGGCGGGGCCGCGATGTTCTCGGCTTCTCGGGCGGCGCATACGTCATCCACGAGCTCGCGCTCGCTCCACGGGGTGCCGGCGTTCTCCTCCGCCTCGCTCCTGTCCTGCCCGGCTGACGAGCTCAAGCCCCTCCCTCCATGCTGATCGTTTTTTTATTTTTTGCGCTAAACAAAAAAAGAGCGACAATTTTGAAAAAAAAACAACACTTTTTGCATTTTTTTTTTTTTTAAAGCGAATTTTTAGGCCGATATGTATTTTTGGTAAAAAAAATGCAATAAGCGTATATTGATTGGTTTGCGCAAAAGTTATAGCGTCTACAAAATAGGGGATAGATTTATAGCATTTTAATTATAATTTTTTTGTTTTGTTTTACTAGTAAAGGCGGCGATAAGGGATTTTTTATCGAGACTGCGACATTATGGCGGACACAGACAATTTTGTTACATTTTTGGGACATTTGGCAGTGCTATCAGTGCTATAAAAATGCATTGCTGTAATTACTGATTACTGTAAAAATGTCACTGGCAGTGAAGGGGTTTACACTGTGCGGTGATCAAGGGGTTAATTGTGTTCCCTGGGAGGTAATTCTAACTGAAGGGGGAGGGGACTGACTAGAGGAAGTGACGGATCGTGGTTTCTAGCTAATGGGAACACACAATCTGTCACTCCTCTCAGAACAGAACACTGATTTGTGTGTTTACACACACACTTGCGTGTTCTGTCCCTCGTGCTTGTGGCCAGCGGTCATCGCGACCATCAGCCATGAGCATCGGCACCCCCCGCAGTACAGCGTGCGTGCGTGCCCGCTATCCCGCGAGCCGACGTATAGCTATGACGGCGGCTGGTCGGCAATCGGTTAACCGCTTCCCGACCGCCTCCTGCACATTTACGTCGGCAGACTGGCACGGCTGGGCAAAAGCACATACCGGTACGTCTCCTTTAATTGCCCAGCTGTGGGTCGCGTGCGCGCCGCCGGCGGCGCGCTCGCGACCCGGTCGGGAGCTCCGTGACCATGGCCACGGGACCAGCGGACCCGATCGCGGCTGGTGTCCCGCGATCGGGTCACAGAGCTGAAGAACAGGGAGAGGTCTGTGTAAACAAACCTCTCCCCGCGCTTCCTACACTGCCTGTCACTGATCGGCTGTTCCCTGTCATCGGAACAGCTGATCAGTGACGTCAGACGTAAAGCCACACCCCCTACTGTAAAAAAATAAACACACGTCACAGACCTAACCCCTCCCCGCTCCCTAGTGGTTAACTCTTTCACTGCCAGTGTCATTTATACAGGAATCAATGCATTTAAATAGCATTGATTGCTGTATAAATGATAATGGTCCCAAAAATGTCCGATGTGTCCGCCATAATGTCGCAGTCACAATAAAAATGGCTGATCGCCACCATTACTAGTAAAAAATATTTTTTTTATAAAAAGGCTATAAAACTATCTATATTTTTAAACGCTATAACTTTTGCGCAAACCAATCAATCGCTAATTGCGATTTTTTTTTTTTTTTTTTTACCCAAAATATGTAGAAGAATACGTATCGGCCTAAACTGAGGAAAAAAAAAATGTTTTTTTTTATATATTTTTTTGGGGATATTTATTATAGCAAAAATTAAAAAATATTGCATTTTTTTTCAAAATTGTTTATAGCGCAAAAAATAAAAACCGCAGGGGCGATCAAATACCACCAAAAGAAAGCTCTATTTGTGGGAAAAAAAGGACGCCAATTTTGTTTGGGAGCCACGTCGCACGACCCGCGCAATTGTCAGTTTAAAGCGACGCAGTGCCGAATCGCAAAAAGGGGCCTGGTCCTTTGGCTGCAAATTGGTCCGGGGCTAAAGTGGTTAAAGAGGAAGCACCTAGTGTGATACTGTTTAAAAACTACTATTTATTCTTGGTGTATACACTTTCAAAAAAAGTTTATGTGCAAAATCAGCAAACATTTAAATAATACTTATATATACAAAATGGTGCTATTGTCATCAGTAATCAGCGCACATCTGCTAAAACATAACAATGTCAGACACTGTGCCCTGCATTTAACTTTAATGCTATCACAAGAAGGCGAACAAGCCCCCTATTTGATAGCATGGGCAGGTGACGGTTCTCTTTATGGAGACATCAGGGGTTTATTAAACCCCCAATTTCTCCCCTGTCCTCTACTGCAGCTAAAGTGGCCAGGGAATGAAGGAACTAAACCAGAATTGTCAAAATGATTGCTGCTTTTGGCTTCATTACTTGCAGAGGATATCGGGGAACAATCGTTCCTCCTGCTCTCTGATGGGTCAGTTGACCCAGATCACTTTTACGGAACAGTTGACCGACAGCTGAACAAAAAATAAACCAAGCTTATTTTAAAGTAGGATTAAAGTCTAACACTTACAGTATTAGGTATGTGTACTTAAGCGCTAGAGTGGGTATTCAAAGACAGAACGGCAACAATGTTTTAAGATAGCCAAATGATGATGCTGCAACCCATATATTAGTGTTCTCACACGTGGAAGAAATGATTTTAAAATACACACAAAATGTTAATATTTATGTGCAATGGGTGCGCTATCAATCAACCTTAAAAAGCGTGTAGATATGGTTAAAAATTGCTTGTGCAATGATACTGGTCAAGTGGTGTGTAAAACCTCCTTAAAATCCGTGCACTATGTATGTATAAATAAATACATAAAACCATATATAAATATATAAATATATAAATAAGTGGATACTCTTCCTAGTTGTGATACCAGTGATTTAGTGATATTTGTGAAATGGTGCTGTGAATAAAAAACAGTAAAAAAAAAAAAAAAAAGGGGGTGAAACCACGTTTAAATTCAAGCCCTTAAAAAATCCATGCGTTTAAAACTGAAAAAAACGCATTTGGTTGTGCGATTTATTCATGGAAAAAGCACACAATTGGTTATGCGATTATATTGGGAGAAACACCATAAGTGTTTTTAAGGATCCTTTAGGAGTCCATGCATCTGACAGGTGTCTCCTTAGGGGTTTAATTGCGGTTGCTTAGACAGGTGTTGTTCCTGATTAGTTAGTGCTGAGGCGTTTTTCTAACTAATTGCCCTTTGGTATTGAGCATAGATTAAAACTTGAAGGATAAAAGATGTACACCATCAATAGGAAAGATAAGCACCATTTAGTAAATGTATATTTGAACAAGTGTATACATAATACTTTCACTTATCTTTAGTTGTGGTGTCCTCTTTCCTGCTGGTCCTTACTATCTCTTCCGTGTTTGCATGAGGATAGAAAACAGATAAAAAACCATTGCGCAATATAGTTATACTTTGAATGGTGTGCATGTGCTGTGGCTGAAGCCCATCTACTTACACAGCACCCTACGAACGAAGCGCGGTGGTTAGAAATATGTCAGGCACTGTTTGGGCTCCCTGCCCTGCTTGTCTCAGTAGTGTTGCTTAGCTCCTCCTCCCGACGCGTTGCGACACGCCCACGTGTCTTTATCAAGGGATTATGGGGCTTTGAGGCAGCTGAGACCTTTTTATAGGCAACATTTAGCTTGGGTGTTGCCATAGCAACTTTTGTGTGCTCATCATCCTATTCAACACCACCTGCGCTTGGGTGCTGTGGATGTTGTGCACATTGACTCTTTGCGGTCCTGGATAGGAAACAGTTATTTGGATCTACAAGTGCTTACACATAATTCAAAAAATATATGTATATACATATATATGTAAAAAAAAAATTTTTATTAATTAGCACCATGTTTAATATAAGGGTTAAAAAGTTAAAAACGTGAGTGTGTGTGCCGGTGTGTTAAAATGTGAGAATATGTGAATGTGGGTAAAAAATAATATATGGATGAGAATAAATGAATAAAAAAAAGTGAAAAAAAAATTTAAAAACATAATAGAGATAAAGAAAAATAAAAATAAAAATAAAAATAAAAATAAAAAAAAAAAAAATAAAAATAAAAATAAAAATAAAGATGAATAAAAAAAAAAAATAAATATAAATATAAAAAAAAATAAAAAAAAAAAAAAAAAATAGAAAAATGAAAAAAGGGAGAAATTATATGATACAAAAAAGCAGAAAAAATATATAGGAAAAATAAAAACAAAAATAAAAATGAGTATAGTTAGCATCTAAAAATGACTACGCTGCACGACTTTTAAAATAGAGGCATGAATGAATATGTCAAAACGGCGTTTGACACATAGTTTCTTATTTGTGTGGGAGAATGGTTGGTTTCTTATTAGAGCAATACTACTTTCTTATTTGAGCATCACTTCTTTAGGGATGTTAACATGGCAAATTGTATACAGGTGTATAAATAGTGACCGTATACCTTATGTGAATAATTCTTGGGATGAAATAATAAAAAAAGATAAAAAATGACCATGTTTATGTTGGACTTTACGAAATAGGAGTATGAAGGTATACATGAATATATAAAATGTGGAGGAAGAAGACCGTGTTGTCTGCTTGCTAAAATATATCTGCTCATAAAACACATAAATAGTATTAAAAAATACTAAAAATATGTGTTTAAAATGGATTAAAAGTCAGAAATAAAACAGTTGAGATCAAAGTCAATGTTGAGGCCTCCTGGCGCAAAACTGTTGATTTCATAAATCCATCTCGATTCACTTTTGCTGAGTTCTCTCACCTTATGACTCCCCCTCCAATTGGGTTTAAATTTGTCAATTGCCCAGAACGTCATTTGGGTAGGATCTTTATTGTGTATTTCTGCAAAGTGTCTTGACACACTATGTTTAGGGAAGCCTGCTATTATGTTTTGCACATGTTCTCTTATTCGTTTCCACATAGGTCGTTTAGTCCTTCCTATGTACTGCAGCGAACATGTGCATTCAAGCATATACACTACTCCTTCTGTTTTGCATGTGATGAACTCCTTAATGTCGTATTCTTTTTTCGTGGTAGATGATTTGAATTTTTTGCACTTTTTTCCCCCCATCTTGGTATTCCTACATGCATAACATCTTTTGCAGGGGTAAAACCCCTTTCCCTGAAAAAAGGTCATATTTTTGTTGTTTGGCGGGTCTGGGACATTTTTAACAATCAAGTCTCTTAGTGTTGGAGCTTTTCTGTATATAAATTTAGGTCTCTCAGGGAGGATGCTTTTTAGTTGTTGGTCAGCTTGCAGTAGCTGCCAGTGTTTTTTAATTATTGCTTCAATTTTCTTATGCTGTATATTGAAGTTCAAAATCAATGGTACTTCTGCATGGTTTTCAGTTTTTTTGTCCTTATCCTTAATGAGTGAGTCTCTTGGCATTTCTTGTACTTCTTTTATTTTTTCCTTGATAAAATTCTCATTATAACCCAGGTGTCGAACAATGAACACATACATGTTTTTAACAAGATGGTCATACAAGACATTGAAAAACTAAGAATAAAACGAGCACAAAACTCTCAGGATATCACAAAAGGAATAAAAGAACTGGAAGCAAGAAAGGAAGTAGTAATACGACCAGCGGACAAAGGAGGTGCTATAGTTGTTTTATCAAAAGAAAACTACAACAGTGAGCTCATAGGCCAATTAAATGACACCAATACATATATCAAACTCAAAGGGAATCCAACCAGAGAATACAAGGAAGAATAAAGAGAACTGGTAGAAAAAGGCAAAATGAAAAACATTCTAAACAAAAAGGAGGAAAGGTACCTCCTGCCGGATGTCTGTAGGGTCCCAGTGATCTACACTGTCCCCAAAATCCACAAAAATTCATCAATGCCACCCGGGAGACCTATAATTAGTGGCATTCAATCCATAAACTCAAGGATTGGTGAATATGTTGACAAATTTATTCAGCCACTGGTATCCAAAACCAAATCTTTTTTAAGGGACACCAAGCATCTCATACAAATTCTGGAGAAAGTGCCACTAGTACAGCATGAACAATATTTAATAGCCACGGCCGATGTGTCATCACTGTACACAATCATTGACCACGGCGACGCAATAAATGCCACAAGATGGGCTTTAGATAAATGGACGGTCATACCTTCTAGACAAAAAAGATTTATCTTAAGAAGCCTAGCCTACGGGATACAACACAATTATTTTTGGCACAATAAAGAATTTTATAGACAGCTAAACGGGATTGGAATGGGGGCTAAATATGCCCCAAGCGTCGCAAATATTTTCATGGCCAATTCGGAAGAAGAAGCGCTGTATCAACACTACCCAGTGGAGCTAACTCTATATAAAAGATTCATAGATGACTGCATTATAATATGGAATGGGGATAAAACTAGCTTGGAAAATTTCCTCACAACACTAAACAACAACCAAAAGAACATCCGGTTGACATTCGAGATCAGTGATAAAAATATTAAATTTTTGGACCTTGATATTACAATCGAGAAGGGTGCATTTCATACAAAAACTTACTTCAAGACTGTAGACAGGAACAGCTATATCCCCACGGATAGCTGTCACTACAGTCCGTGGTTAATAAACATACCGAAGGGGCAGCTCATAAGATTGAGGAGAAATTGTAGTAATGACCAAGGGTACCTTGAACAAGCAACAGAAATTGGTGAAAAATTCCTGCAGAAGGGTTATAATGAGAATTTTATCAAGGAAAAAATAAAAGAAGTACAAGAAATGCCAAGAGACTCACTCATTAAGGATAAGGACAAAAAAACTGAAAACCATGCAGAAGTACCATTGATTTTGAACTTCAATATACAGCATAAGAAAATTGAAGCAATAATTAAAAAACACTGGCAGCTACTGCAAGCTGACCAACAACTAAAAAGCATCCTCCCTGAGAGACCTAAATTTATATACAGAAAAGCTCCAACACTAAGAGACTTGATTGTTAAAAATGTCCCAGACCCGCCAAACAACAAAAATATGACCTTTTTTCAGGGAAAGGGGTTTTACCCCTGCAAAAGATGTTATGCATGTAGGAATACCAAGATGGGGGGAAAAAAGTGCAAAAAATTCAAATCATCTACCACGAAAAAAGAATACGACATTAAGGAGTTCATCACATGCAAAACAGAAGGAGTAGTGTATATGCTTGAATGCACATGTTCGCTGCAGTACATAGGAAGGACTAAACGACCTATGTGGAAACGAATAAGAGAACATGTGCAAAACATAATAGCAGGCTTCCCTAAACATAGTGTGTCAAGACACTTTGCAGAAATCCACAATAAAGATCCTACCCAAATGACGTTCTGGGCAATTGACAAATTTAAACCCAATTGGAGGGGGAGTCATAAGGTGAGAGAACTCAGCAAAAGTGAATCGAGATGGATTTATGAAATCAACAGTTTTGCGCCAGGAGGCCTCAACATTGACTTTGATCTCAACTGTTTTATTTCTGACTTTTAATCCATTTTAAACACATATTTTTAGTATTTGTTTAATACTATTTATGTGTTTTATGAGCAGATATATTTTAGCAAGCAGACAACACGGTCTTCTTCCTCCACATTTTATATATTCATGTATACCTTCATACTCCTATTTCGTAAAGTCCAACATAAACATGGTCATTTTTTATCTTTTTTATTATTTCATCCCAAGAATTATTCACATAAGGTATACGGTCACTATTTATACACCTGTATACAATTTGCCATGTTAACATCCCTAAAGAAGTGATGCTCAAATAAGAAAGTAGTATTGCTCTAATAAGAAACCAACCATTCTCCCACACAAATAAGAAACTATGTGTCAAACGCCGTTTTGATATATTCATTCATGCCTCTATTTTAAAAGTCGTGCAGCGTAGTCATTTTTAGATGCTAATTATACTCATTTTTATTTTTGTTTTTATTTTTCCTATATATTTTTTCTGCTTTTTTGTATCATATAATTTCTCCCTTTTTTCATTTTTCTATTTTTATTTTTTATTTTTATATTTTTATATTTATTTTTTATTTTTATTCATCTTTATTTTTTTTTTTTTTTTTTTATTTTTATTTTTATTTTTATTTTTATTTTTATTTTTCTTTATCTCTATTATGTTTTTAAATTTTTTTCACTTTTTTATTCATTTATTCTCATCCATATATTATTTTTTACCAACATTCACATATTCTCACATTTTAACACACCGGCACACACACTCACGTTTTTAACTTTTTAACCCTTATATTAAACATGGTGCTAATTAATAAAAATTTTTTTACATATATATGTATATACATATATTTTTTGAATTATGTGTAAGCACTTGTAGATCCAAATAACTGTTTCCTATCCAGGACCGCAAAGAGTCAATGTGCACAACATCCACAGCACCCAAGCGCAGGTGGTGTTGAATAGGATGATGAGCACACAAAAGTTGCTATGGCAACACCCAAGCTAAATGTTGCCTATAAAAAGGTCTCAGCTGCCTCAAAGCCCCATAATCCCTTGATAAAGACACGTGGGCGTGTCGCAACGCGTCGGGAGGAGGAGCTAAGCAACACTACTGAGACAAGCAGGGCAGGGAGCCCAAACAGTGCCTGACATATTTCTAACCACCGCGCTTCGTTCGTAGGGTGCTGTGTAAGTAGATGGGCTTCAGCCACAGCACATGCACACCATTCAAAGTATAACTATATTGCGCAATGGTTTTTTATCTGTTTTCTATCCTCATGCAAACACGGAAGAGATAGTAAGGACCAACAGGAAAGAGGACACCACAACTAAAGATAAGTGAAAGTATTATGTATACACTTGTTCAAATATACATTTACTAAATGGTGCTTATCTTTCCTATTGATGGTGTACATCTTTTATCCTTCAAGTTTTAATCTATGCTCAATACCAAAGGGCAATTAGTTAGAAAAACGCCTCAGCACTAACTAATCAGGAACAACACCTGTCTAAGCAACCGCAATTAAACCCCTAAGGAGACACCTGTCAGATGCATGGACTCCTAAAGGATCCTAAAAAACACTTATGGTGTTTCTCCCAATATAATCGCATAACCAATTGTGTGCTTTTTCCATGAATAAATCGCACAACCAAATGCGTTTTTTTCAGTTTTAAACGCATGGATTTTTTAAGGGCTTGAATTTAAACGTGGTTTCACCCCCTTTTTTTTTTTTTTTTTTACTGTTTTTTATTCACAGCACCATTTCACAAATATCACTAAATCACTGGTATCACAACTAGGAAGAGTATCCACTTATTTATATATTTATATATTTATATATGGTTTTATGTATTTATTTATACATACATAGTGCACGGATTTTAAGGAGGTTTTACACACCACTTGACTAGTATCATTGCACAAGCAATTTTTAACCATATCTACACGCTTTTTAAGGTTGATTGATAGCGCACCCATTGCACATAAATATTAACATTTTGTGTGTATTTTAAAATCTAACACTTACAGTATTATTGTTAAAAATGTGCCCCCTACACTTATCCTCTCTACACTGTGTAAAAAAGATCTGTATACTTAACTTTTTTAGTCTTGTCCGGTCAATGACCGGTAATTCCAGGAGCTGTGATGACACCCATAGGCACACAGCCATTATTGGCTCTACCTACTTTCCCCTGCAGCTGCCGCTGACTGACACTGGTGCTGCAGGACCATGTAACCATAAGGCTACTTTCACACTGAGGCACGTTACAGGTGCTATAGCGCTAAAAATAGCGCCTCTCCTGTCACTCCAGTGTGAGGGCCCGAGTGCTTTCACACTGGAGTGGTGCGCTTGCGGGACGTTAATAAAAAGTCCTGCATCAGCATCTTTTGATGTGCTTTAGGAGCGGTGTATACAAAAATATACTAAAGCGCCCCTGCAATTGAAATCAATAGGCAGCTCCACCGAAGCGCCTGCAAAGTGCAACGGTGCTTTGCGGGCGCTTTTTAACCCTTTTCTTATTTTTTTAAAACTAGTGGCGCTTTACTGCCGACGCCCCCGCGCCTCAGTGTGAAAGTGCCCTAAGTATACAGAACTTTTTTTTTTTTTTTTTTTTTTTTTTTTTTTTAACACAGGGTAGGTAGGAGGAGGGGGTGGGAAAATCTTTAAGAATAGTTTTTAGTGTTCGGTTTAAATTCCACTTTATCCACTTAAAGGCCAGGATGGTTTAAAAATGGTCTATGGAAGGCAAGTGGTTAAAGTAAATATGGAAAAAGTAGGCAAACTTGCATTGAGTGATTACATTTTTGATATGATCAAGATGCTTGTATTTTTAAAATGCTTTTTTTTATGATTTTAATATTTTAATAGTAAAATATTTTTCTAGTTTTGTGCATATTTCTCTTTATAACTTGAGGGGAGGAATTTTTGTGTTGGATACTTATGGCAGCTGTAAGAGCTAAATATTGGCAGAATTTGGATTGTTGTATGCTATCTATGGGTGGCATATGAGGCTGCCTGTGCACTTGGCTTTCAGCCCAGGAAAGGCTTTTGTAATCACAACATGATCTTGTATGCTATGCAACCAGCACAGGGTAACTGTCTGATGTCTCTCCTGCCTCAGCTCTGCTTTGGAATCTACCCAGCTTTGCCGTTGATGTCCAATATGCACAAAACTGTAAGTGTGTTGCCTTTGTGTACTCAGTTTTTCCTTTTTTTTTTTTTTCTTTTTTAACACCAAAAAGTCAGTACATGGTTTTCAAAGTTCACTTTAAAATGATTGCATTTTGAATATTGAAGTTTCCCACACAGTTTTCTAAATGCAGATCACTAGGGCGCTTTGTTTGTTGTGATTTGTTGTGGTCATTGTGGCTATTTGAGTAAATGGTCACACACACAGTGTTGCGGCCAAAAGCTTAGGATGAGATCCTGTATTGCAGCTGTTGTTTAATATAGAAAAGCAGGAACAGTAAGTAATCTTTCTAGCACAATACCCACCTCTTACTTTTTACCCCTTCATTTTATTGTATGTTTTATCTTAAGACCTTAAGATCTTTTGCACCCCTCCCCCAATGCCCTTTAAAAATCAAAGCTCCTAAACTGCTTACGAAGAAAGTATGTAGTGTAGTTCTGCGTATGGAGTTTCTATTCCTGAAGAAGGCTTTGCAGCACAGCTATCGGCAAGTGGAAAAGAGAATGGGATATCTTTTAATTGGAGCTTACTCTAGAGTCCTGATTTTTATTTTTAACGCATTCTGTTTTTAGCAAATCATTTTAAATATGTAGATTGTAATGGAATGCAAAGTATAACTGCACTGCTTTGCTAATATTCATTTTACTCTAATCTGCGTTTCTTGCTTCTATTTTTGAACTGAAAATACCTTCAAAATGTTGTAATCTCATCAGTGGAAAAAAAAGAAGTCTAGTTTAGGATGCAATTCTTTGCATCCTGCAAAGGTACAGTGTGTAACATATTTGCTATAATAAAATAATTAACACCTCCACTGCAATACATTGTATGTAATTTTCCTGTATTGCACCTGACACATTATCATGTAGTATTGTGTTTTAATTGTCCCTGCTTTGGTACGTGTAATCGAAATGTGTGTAGAGGTGCCATAAGTAGTGCAAGTTGGTTGAAGGTAAAGGCACAGACACTGAAAATGTTTCACAAAATCATTGATATGTGTGACAAATATGTGGACAGAATGTAGCAATGTCTGATTTGCTGCTTCTCCCCAGACGAGTCTCCTGGTGCCCATAAATATTAAAATCCTGACTGGTCACAACTGACTACAATTATCTGGTGCCTGTGATTGCATTAAGCTATTTTCATGTTTTACATTTTTCCCAGGGTTTATGCATTTTTTTCCCTAAAGATGACTGTTTTAGGTACAGTAAGTATTTGTATTTTAACGTGGAACCTGTGGGCATAGAGGTAACATTTGAATTTGACAAGCAAATGCCAGTTTGTAACAATGCCTTCAATGTTTCAAAAATTAGTCTCTCATCATGGCAGACTATTGCAGACCCAGTGGAAATCAGTGAAGCATGTCATTAAAGTGGAGTTTCACCCAAAAGTGGAAGTTCCGCTTTAAGGACTCCTAACCCCCTGACATGCCACATTTGGCATGTAAATTTTTTGGGGGGTAGCGGGTACCTAGTTTGGACAGGTACCCAGCTCCCACTTAGGTGACTCAAGCGGAAGTTCTCTACCCCTCCCTCCCTGTAATCTTCTGGGATACGTCACAGGTCCCAAAAGATTGCCTGACCATTAAGGAGGCGCAGCACGTCTCGCGCACGCGGCTGTGAAGCCATAAGCTGTCACAGCCGTGTGCCCACACTAGTGATGTTGGTGCCGGGGAGAGGGAGAGAACCAGGGGTTCGGGTGGCCGCATCACTGGATCAAGGGACACTTGAGTGTGTGTTTATTAACCACTTCTGCCCTGGAAGGATTTACCCCCTTCTGACCAGAGCATTTTTTGCGATTCGGCACTGCGTCGCTTTAGCTGACAATAGCACGGTCTTGCAACATTGTACCCAAATACAATTGACGTCCTTTTTTCCCCCCCAAAAAATAGAGCTTTATTTTGGTGGTATTTGATCACTTCTGCGGTTTTTATTTTTTGCGCTATAAACAAAAAAATAAAATTTTGAAAAAGCTATATTTTTTACTTTTTGCTATAATAAACATCCCCAAAAAAATCTAAAAAAAAACGAATTTCTTCCAGTTTAGGCCGATATGTATTCTACATATTTTTGGTTAAAAAAAAAATGCAATAAGTGTATATTGATTGGTTTGCGCAAAGGTTATAGCGTCTACAAAATAGGGAATAAATTTATAGCATTTTTATTATACATTTTTACTTTTATTAGCAACGGTGGCGATCTGCAATTTTTATCGGGACTGCAACATTATGGCGGACAGATCGGACACTTTTGACACTATTTTGGAACCATTGACATTAATACAGCGATCAGAGCTACAAATAGCCACTAATTACTGTATAAATGACATGGGCAGGGAAGGGGGTTAAACACTAGGGGGCGATCAAGGAGTGATTGTAAAGGTAAAAAAAATAAATAACATGTCATACTTCTCTCCACTGTGCAGCTCGTTTTGTACAGAGTGGCCCGAACCTGCTCTTTTGGGGTCCCCCGGCGGCTCTCATGGCGACATCAGCATTCAGGGTCCATAGAGGCCGAATGCAGGACTCGATCCCGCCCCACGGAGCTTGCTTCATTGGATTTGATTGACAGCAGCGTGAGCCAATGGCTGCGCTGCTATCAATCTATCTAATTAAGAGCTGAGATCCCCGGGCAGAGAGACAGCGCATCCCCGGGCGTTCACTGCCAGGTGTTTTTTCACCTTAATGCATAGGATGCATTAAGGTGAAAAAAAACACAAAGGTTTACAACCCCTTTTAAGTGTGTTCCCTGGATGTGTTTTAACTTTAGGGGGGGTGGGCTCACTACAACATGACAGAGATTACTGCTCCCAAGCAGTAGCTCCCTGTCATGTTGCTAGGCAGAACAGGGAAATGCCTTATTTATATAGACATCTCCTTGTTTTGCTTCTCCTCGCCGCAATCGCAGGGCACTGACGAACATAGAGTTTGCAGGGCGCGCGCACACCCACTAGGCGGCAAATTCAAGGGGATGTACAGATAAGCTATTTTGCCTGCCCGTGCCATTCTGCTGACCTAAATTGGCGGTCGGCAAGTGGGTAAAAGGCAGTAGCAAAACTTTTTGTAGCTGCTGACTTTTAATAAACACAAAAACGAGTGGAACTCCACTTTAAAGCAGAACTGTAGGCAAAACTTTATTTTATTTTATTTTTTTTCATTTTAGATAGAGAAATTGAGGGTTATAACCCCTGCAAGGCGTATTTTATTCACATTGGGGAGATTTCCCTTCAATTAAGGAAATCTCTGGGGGACCCCACTAGAGCTAGACCTTGTTTAATAGAACCATTGTCCCCATTGGAATATATTTCCTCCTATTATTTTTCTGGGGACAACCCAAACTATGGTAACCTTTTTTACTTTCACTTTCAATGGTAATGGTATACAGCACAAATAGCGAGAGTGAATCTTGCAGGGACCCAGCAATACAAACTAAAGGGGGTTCGAATTCATCTCCCCTCTAGCCCAAAAAAAATAAAAAATTACTTTAGTTATACGTTATGTTCTTTAAGAAGAGAACATACATTCCTCAATAATAATTATTTTACCAAAATGAGTGTGTGCTATAAACTGCCTCCATCATTTCTTCTGTTTCTTCTTGCTGGAGTCCACCATTTTGTTGAAGCCCAGAGCAGTCACTTCCTTATTGAAAACACTCCCCCTCTTAGTGGTCTCAAAAACGAATATGTCACTTTCTGTAATTAAACTATGTAAGTTTGCAGCATTTGTTTGTATGTCTTGGCTCAAATGGAGAGGAAGGCTGACAGAAGCTTTACAATGCTAAGTTTTACAGGCTGCTGATAAGGGTGAAAGGAAAGAGAATCTGGGAGATAAGATAAGATGCTATCTTTCTAAGTTTAAGGCTGGGCATACGTGTTCAATTATCTTGTACAATTTTACTTTAGATTTGTCTTAAACTATGTAGTGCAATTCCACATAATTTACAGGGATCTCCTCTCACTTCCTGTTTGGTTATGGGACAGGAAGTGAAGGGAAATCTTTGCAATGGGACAACAACCCTCCCTTGCTCTATCCAAAATGGGAAAAAAAAAATCTTTTGCCTATATAGTTCTGCTTTAAAGCTGTCAACTTATTTGACTTAAAAGTGGCTCTGATTTTACGCACAGTTCTGAGAATAGAGAGCAACCGAGCATGTGTAGAGCAGGGTAAGACAGTGCATTACTAGACTTTAAACAGTATGGCCACATATTTATCATCTTTTACATAGCTCTTTTTGCAAAAGGGACCAGCCTAAGGTCATCTATCAGAATGAAAGAGCCAAAACCCATAGCGACCAGACTGAAGATTACTAGTCACATCCGCTAAGAGCTAGTTACTGGTGGGTTTCATATAGAACAAAAAAAATCTATCGGATGACCTTACTGCCAGGGATCTGAGAAGTTTATCTGTTTTCCTAGTGGGGTAATAAGAAAAGTGTATATATAGTATATACTGTATAATATAACGATTTTAGTGGGGGCTCTACAGTTTATATAGTTTTTAATCTTGATGAGTCAATGGTGCTCCACATAAGCAGAGACCAAGAGATGGGGGGGGGGGGGGGGGGGGATTAAAAGTCACAAAAGAGATCCCTCTAAGGATAGTATTTAGTTGTATGAAAAAAAAGTGTATTAAGTGTATACTCAATATCAGCGTGTTTCAACATTTTTTTTTTTTTTTTCAGTCAAGGCACCCTTTAGAACTGTACACAGCCCCGGGGCATACCAGTCTGAGAGCTCGTTCGCTTTTTTGCGTGTTCACACGTGTCGCATTTTTTTTATGAGCGCAAATGCGTGGGGTGTCATTAAGAAATAATGGCACCCACATGCAACTGCAAAAGGCAGGTACAGGAAAATGTGCAACTTTGCACGTTACCTTACTGCACCTGGTATGAAGAAGCCCTAAAATGTAGTCTCCTCTACCTCCAAATTCCCCCTTATAGCATAAATCCTCCCTTTTAGCACAACTCCCCCCCCCCCCAATTCCTTCTAGCACAAACCTACTTCCAAATCCCCACTTTTAGCGACTCTGCGAGGAGAGAATGCACAGCCTGCGTGGCTCTCTCCTTCACCTCCCTGAAGCTATGTGAACAGCTATGTAAACTATTGCTGGCAAAGCAGAAAGCTATAGTGGTGCCCAACGTGTCCTTAACAACCGATTACGTCATTGGATGGTAGGACACAGGCGCGTGGCCCGCACAGCTCTGTTTTGCCAGCAGTAGTTCACATACAGTGTCAGATCCAACTGGGACAGTTCTTAGAATGATGTCCTGCTGGTATCAAGTGCAGCAGCTGTTCGTCCTGTCTGTTTTTTTTTTTTTTGGCACAGTCCTCCTCAAGCTTGCTATCACCACTTAAAGAATATATCATAAGTGATACGATTACCAATCATTTGATTCCCTATCGTTTGATTCCCTGTCCTCTTATCAAAGCAGGGTTTTGATTGTAGGGGATTATCCCCTCTATGGCACACTGATACTTTGCCGGACCATCTGGGGGGGTCTTGAGAGTCTTCTGGTACTTAGCTACCTTTTGGATAATATTGTACATAAAGTCTTACAAAAGCTTCAGAAGAAGCCATGATTATGGCGAAACGTGTAGAGGCAACAAACTTTTGTAATGCGACGCATGATTTCTATGTGCTGGTTTTAAATATAATTAATTTTTAAATGCCTTTTTTTAAATAAAACTATGAAATTGATATCATTTTCAATTAATTCATTTTGTGCCTTAAAACTCCCATTATTGTCTGTTCATCCTATTTAAGTCCGAGAAAATATGTTGGCCCTCCTGCAGACTGGGTTGGAGAGGCTTTTTCACTTGGGACAGACATTTTTATCAGTCATAATCCTCAAGAGATCTATGAAGATAAATTAATTCCACTGTATCAGACTGCAGGGACATTGTTTGTTTGTCTTCTGATGACTTGTCTAGTTGACAGAATACACAAGTTGGTGTCTCTCCCATTGTTAATTGGGTCACCTATTGTTTCTAACTGTCTGCTAGTATTGTGTCCACTCCATCTTGTTGGCAAACTATTGTGAGGTTTTACGTGTTTGTTGATTAGCTTATGGGTTAATTAAAATCACTGTTGGCTATTAGTTGCTAGATGTGGATTAGCATTATGTGCTTGTTGGCTGTCTTTTGGCTAAGTTAATTATATCCCTGTGTACAGTTTGTATTGTATACGATAATGTGATCAACACCTCACCTGATTGTGTGGTATATAATTTTTCTGTGCATTTTTATTAGTTTTCCAGTTGCATCTAAGTAGGGCTGAAACAACTAATCGATTATGAAATTAATCGATTACTATTTTCATAATCGATTAATCGGCCAGTAACATAATGGGGTTAAAAAAAAAAACTAAAATTAGCCCTTTATAGTACAAAAAGCGAAAAATCGCTACTGTAAATATTACTTTCACAGTTCTACAGTAAAAAAAAATTAAACCCTTACAGTAGTCATTATCTGCTTTTTTTTGTACTATAAAGGGCTCATTTTAGACTCGGTTCACATCTATGTGTTTTTTTGTTGCTTTTTGCAGAAACGCACTACAGTTCATTTACTTGGTTTCCTATGGGACACGTTCACATCTATGCTTTTTTCAGCTGCTGCGTATTTGGAAAGGGTCAGGGACTCTCTTTTTTTTTTTTTTTTTAACGCAAAACTGTTTTTTTTTGGTTCAATATACTTCAATGGAGAAGCTTCAGAAAAGCATGTAATACGTTTTTGCAGCAATTTGTGTTTTTTAATCTGCCCAACAAATTAAATAGTGTATACAGTATATCTCTTCTGTCTGTTATTCTCAGAGTGGATTTGATATGTTGCTCCATAACCATATAGTTGGTTGTTTATATTTACCACTGCATAGAGATATTTAAGAATAAATTGCCTTTTTTTTTTTTTTTAACTTTACATATTAACTAAATTATACACTACAAGGTTATTAATTGAAACCATAATCGGCCAACTAATCGATTATGAAAATAATCGTTAGTTGCAGCCCTACATCTAAGCTATTGCTGTCTAGTCTTGGATGCTCTGCTTTAATATCTGGTTCCTATGTCCAGACAGGAGGAAGCTGTATACCGACAGAAGCACCCAAGCTGTGTGCTGGACGGTTCCATCACACTGTAGTTGTTCACATAGTTCACATAGCTGCAGGGTGGAGGAGGAGGAGAGAGCCATGCGGGCTGTGCTCTCTCTCCTTGCGGAGCACAGGAGTTAACACAAAGTAGCGCTCAGACTGGGATGTGGCCATTAGCAGCCTGTGAAAGCATCTGATCAAACCGATGTCAGTTTGATCAGGTGCTTTTAAGGGCAGACGTGAGATCTGGGGTTTAATAGACCCCAGATGCTCCATAAAGAGTACCTGTCACTAACCATGCTATCACAAAGGATGTTATTCATCCCTTGTGATGGCAAAAAAGTTGATTAAAAAAAAGATTAACTAGTGTAAAAATAAAATTTAGGATATAATAATAATAAAAAATAAATTAAAGCGCACCCCCTGTGCTCATGCACAAAGGCGAATGCATAAGTAGGTAACGTATTCATATGTAAACAGTGATCGCACCACACCTGTGAGGTATCGCTGCGAATGTTCTAGCGAGAGCAATAATTCTAGCACCAGACTTCCTGTGTAACTCTAAACTTGTAACCTGTAAAGGCTTATAATTTGTTGCCTATAAAAAAAAAAATTTGAGTACCGTAGTTTGGTGTCGCTCACGAGCATGCGCAATTTTAAAGCAAGACATGTTGGGTATCTATTTATTTGGCATTACTTCATCTTTTTTGCCTCATGTTGCTAGTGTTCACAGATCCTAACGTCTTCTGAAAGCCGGTTATGTGTTTTATTTTATGAAAACTGAGTTTTTTGAAGAATTGAGAATACCACGCCACAACCGACCACCTTGTCTCTGGCTTGCGGTTACGGTGCAGCCCTATTCACTTCTATAAATTGCATTGGGGGGGGGGGGGGGGGGGGGGTTTGCCTGCCGAACCTGTCGGGGGGGGGTATAGTTTCTGTGCTGCAGTGTAAAACCTTTTACACTTGCAGCTTAAAGTAGTAGTAAAGGCTTTTTTGTACTTTTATACTTACAGGAAAGCCTATAAATAAGGCTTACTTGTAGGTACATTAAATATCTCCTAAACATGCGCCGTTAGGCGATATTTACTAGAATTTCCAAACTCGTACTCCTGGCATAAAAAAATCTAATAACATTATTGTTATTTCTGGTATTTAAGGTTTGATCATTCACTGCAGACACAAATTTAGCCTTTGTGAAATATACGTTGTATATCACAAGGGCTAAATCTGTGTCTATAGTGCATTTTCAAACTTTAAATTGATGAAATAATAGCAAAATAAAAGCATAATGTGCCAGTTTGCATTGCATATTAGCACGTTATGAAATTCTTACCTTAAAGCGAAGCCCTCCAGCGGCGTTCTGTCACCACTGAGAATGCTTCCATCTTCCCCTGGTCATCCTTCCGAGTTTGCGGACTCCGGCTTTGTGAGTGGTCAGAGCCGCGATGACTTGGTTAGGGCATGGTGCTCTGGGAGGGGAGCACGCGAGACAAAAACGAAGGAGGATTTGACACAGACAGAAAGGTAAATTATATTATATTATATTATTTTTACTTTGAGGTCTTGTATAGTAACTGGATTTGTGACTTGTTTAGAATGTCATACAGGAGCTTTTAATTATACTTTAAAGTGATCGTCTTTCTAATTATCAAAAAAAAAGGTTTGAGGCACAGAAGTGATTGTTCAAAAAAAAAAATGCTATCACTCTGCTGGTGATGCAATGTAACAGGTTTTATATGTATGAAAATGGCTAAACTAAATTGTGTATATTTTTGCAAGTAAAATATCTGTCAAATTTGTATTTACAGTAGTTGGTTGAAATTTTGAAATATAATATATAAATAAATAATGTAAAAAAAAAAGGTCGGAATTTCTGCATTTTCCTTTTTTTATTATTTTTTAATAAAAGTATAGAAGACAGATATTGGGAAACACATTAAAGCGACAATACATGATATCCAAAGACAAGCCATATGCATACACTAATTTAATAACCCTGTAATCCTTCTTTTTTTTTTTTTTTTCATGAAATTGTTTCTTAAAGCGGAGCTCCACCCTAAAGTGGAACTTCCGCTTATCGGATTCCTCCCCCCCTCCGGTGCCACAATTGGCACCTTTCAGGGGGGAGGGGGGTGCAGATACCTGTATAATACAGGTATCTGCACCCACTTCCGGGCGAAATATCCGGAGCTGCCCCGCCCCTATCCGGAGATGCCCCGTTGTGTCTTGGGAAACACAGTTTTCACTTCCTGATTCCCTGACAGAGGATGGCGGCAGGGCAGCTGAGAGACGAGCGGTCGCTCGTCACATTCTGCCTACACCGCTGGAACCTGTGACAGGTAAGTGTCCATTTTATTAAAAGTCAGCAGCTGCAGTATTTGTAGCTGCTGACTTTTAATATTTTTGGTGCGGGTGCAGCTCCGCTTTAAGCTGGCCATAGACTGTTCAAATCTTGGCTGGTTCAGCAGGGATCGGCTAAGATTCAAACCATGTATGGGCAGGCTGATTGTACCCAAATTGATTGATCGATCAACATGGGTACAACAGCATTTTCAATTTATAATGCGATTTATTATTGATGGGGAATCAAGGAATTTTCTTGGTTGTAGGAAATAAAAATTGCTCCATCTATGGCCAGCCTAACTGTGTTTTTTCTACTTCTTTGTAATGTTCTCCGTGGGCTCCCAAACCTCTCCTTTTCCCATCTCATTACATTTGTTTGGCGTGAGCAGTGTACATTAGTTGCATGTTCACTACTAATCCCATTTTCCCTAGTTTATTTCGGGAATGAACAAGAGAGGATGGCTACGTTCCTATACACAGTTTAACTATGGAGAACAAACGTAGCCATCCTCTAACAGAAAAAAAAAGCAAAGGAGATTTGGAGGAGGCTGAAAACAATAGAAAATACTTTTTTTGTGTAAATTCTGTTTGGGTATATATTCTTATTATACTAGTGTCACTTTAATGTTGTGCAAACAACTTGATCTGTGTATAGTAAGAGATTTCTAAGAACCATTGCAGTTCTGTTTTAAGTGTAAATATTTCAGTTTTGAGCACAAGTAGCGGGAAGGAGCATTTGGGTTAGAATGTATTGTATGTGTACATGTCTGAGTAACAATGGAAGATGCATTAAAAAATGTTAAGGCATAAGAAAAATTTAATTTAAATATTTGTGTTACAGTTTGAGATCTGAGGAATTTTCAATGGAGGATGGACAGCAGATGGTAAGTGATGTTTAGAAGTATTTTGTTTAAAATTTCTTATGTGGTTGTCTCCTGCCTCTTAACATGGAGGCTGCAGGGAATATCGCACATTAAATGGCACATATTCATCAGAACTCTATTGAAGTTTATTATGAGACTGGTTTTAATCAAAATGCCTCGGCAAAGAGTGACATAAAGAGACTTCAGGTTATGGTCCTTTCTCTTGTTACTGTTAATGTATCTGTACAACAGGCATTCTCATAG
Organism: Lithobates sylvaticus; assembly: GCA_028564925.1. NCBI lineage: Eukaryota > Metazoa > Chordata > Amphibia > Anura > Ranidae > Lithobates > Lithobates sylvaticus. Next base: position 142,841,340 of record CM053038.1, on the reverse strand, counting down.
ACTAATACCAATACACAGCCCAAACTAGTCTTTGAATGCAATCATTTGAGGTATTATGAGTGTAGCAGTGTCTAGCAAAAGGCGGGTATGAACAGAAGTTTGGTCCTTTTTATCATAGAGTATAAGAGGTACAGATAAAGAGTCTTCAGATGTCACTCTACTATCCCTTTATATGACAATAGGGATTTTATTATTATATACAGTACATTGATAAATATTTGCTGGAACTGTGTATGTTTTAATTGGCTTTATTTAGTGTGTAGTCTATAGATGTACAGTGTATAAACAAATGGAGAATCCTAGAGGAAGAAAGTGTTGTGCATGGTACACAGGTTGATGCCGGTGTTCCACAATTTGCTGCATGATGTAACACCAAACCAGTATGATTACTTTCTCTTTAATGGAAACGTGAGGACTCAAGTATAGAAACATAATTTAGTTAGCAACACCTCTTCCCAGCACACTGCTCAAGACTTGCTTTTCCATTTATCCCCAGACTCTGGGCGCTGGTTAAAAAGTCTGTCTTCACTTGTTGCAAGATATTGATAAGAACCACACTCCAGTCTGTGCTCTTACTTTGGATCACCAATAGTAGATATAAGGCCATAGTATCTCCACCCAAGAAAACCCATTAATCCTTAACGCATTTCACCACAATGTGGCTTAATCACAAGGAAATTACATTTTGCCAACTTTGCTTTTAAAGCGGGGTTTCACCTAAAAAAAAAAAAAAAATAATTTTTAAAAGTCAGCAGCTAAAAAAAAAAGTCACTGCTGACTTTTAAAAAGTACACTTACCCTCCCAGGTCGCCCGCGATGTCATTCGTGGAGGCCGAGATGTCCCTCGGCTATCCGGATCCAGCGCCGCCATCCTCAGTAAGGGAAACGGCTTCTTGTTTCCTACTGGGCATGCGCGAGTCGGCGCGCGGCCTACTGCGCGTGCGCAAGTCGGCGCGCGGCCAACTGCGCATGCGCGAGTAGTATTTGTGAATGGGGAACGTGGTGTGTTGTGGGACACAGTTCCCACAACACACCGCGCCCCATTCACCTGAAGAAGAGAAGATCACCGCGGCGCTGGAGGAGGCAGATTAGGACGATCTGCCTAGCAACAGCCATTTCTGGTAAGTAAAAAAAAAAAAATATATATATATATATTTTTTTTTTTTTTTAATTGTTACTAACTTTTTCTCAAGTTTTAATTTTCAGGGTGTCCCACCACTTTAAGATGTAGATTTTCAGGGCTTTCGTCCTGATACTGGCTTTACTACCAAGCAAGGCACTGATTTCAATCAAATATACGGGATTGTCATTCATCTTTTCAAACTTTTCTGCATGCTTCTTCCAATTCAGGGACTTGCTAGGTAGAAAAGCCAGGGTCCCAAAAAAAATCCTTAAGATTTGGGGCTCTTGGGTCTGCTCCGAAAGTACCATATCACCGACTCCTTGAAAGACTAAATAAAAGCACCTTGATCATTGATTGGTTCTAATTAAGCAGAATAGACATTTGACCTTTAGGTTGTCGCATATCCACTAAATGTATACCAGTTTACCAGATTATGTAATGGTTTGAGCAATGTTCGCTCCATATACAGTTTGTTTTCTGTATTGTTTGTGTATGAAAATTAAATAAAATTCTACAAAAAAAGAAAAGCCAGGGTCAGCATGATGACCTTGGAATTTGCACTTTTAAAACAAGTAACCAATGGCCATTCTCATTTATCTATTAGCACAAATTTAATTACAGCCTTTACCACCTCTTCTATCCTCACCAGTGGGTTGTCCTCACTGCTACAGAGAGCTCTGCAGCATTCTTTTTTGAGCCCAATGTGGCTTGATGCCCCCCTTAATGACTTCCTGGGCTCACAAGACTTTGGTTGATTGACATTGGACCACGAAGGAGGATGCACAGGATCGTGCAAGAGTATGGAGAGGTTGAGTACTGCTTGACGATTTTGTTTTTCCTATACTGGAGGAAGAGGGCAAATTATACTTAACGTGGGACTTTAAAGTGGTAATTTGCCTTTACACCGTTCTGCATTTTATCTAGTTGACCCTTCTTCCCTGCCCCTGCAAGTTACTATTTTTCACCAATTAAGAAGTCGATCACAGTGTGAGGGGTGATGTATTCGGATTTATAATGTCTCTCCTTCTCCCCAGAAAACCTTAGAGGTGGTAAACCCTCACATGTACTCAGTGAACTGACTAGCATTAGGTGATACACAGAGATTAAACCAATCCTCCTACATAAAGCCTCATGCACACTGGATGTTTTTAACGTGGCTTTTGGGGGCGTCTGCCTTTTTTAAAAAAAATTTTATTTCAGTCCATTTTGAACACAAGGGCTTTTTCCTTCTTTTTTTATTTTTTTCTGGAGGTCTTATTTGGCGTTTATTGTTCTTCCTACAATTGGATATATTGCAGCTCATGCTGGTTGACCTCCCCCATTCTAAAATTTTGATATTTTATTTAAAGTGTAATTATATATATATATATATATATATATATATATATATATATATATATATATATATATATATATATATATATATATATATATATATATATATATATATATATATATTGTCTGATTTGTTATCAGAATATGTTGTGCTACTATTGTCTTGGATATTAAATATTTAGATTTTTTTGTCTGTCAATATTGAGTGCCTGAAAAACCCCATTATGTGCAGACAAGCTCTTGATATTGATACTTGCCTGTAAATAAAGCGGTGCACTATCACTGCTGTAGGTGCTTCCATCTTTACCCTGCCTTCCTATCGGGTTCATGAGCTTCAGACATATTAACCACTTCAGCCCCCGAAAGGTTTTACCCCTTTAATGTCCAGGCCATTTTTTGTGATACGGCACTGCGTCGCTTTAACAACAATTGCACAGGCGACGCTGTACCCAAACAAAATTGGTGTTTTTTTTCCCCACAAATAGAGCTTTCTTTTGGTGGGATTTGATCACCTTTGCGGTTTAAATTTGTTGCGCTATAAACAAAAAAAAGTTATAGCATCTACAAAATAGAGGATAGATTTATGGCATTTTTATTATTATTTTTTGTTACTAGTAATGGCGGTGATCAGTGATTTTTAGTGGGATTGCGGGGGCCAAGTCGAACACTTTTTACACTTTTCTGGGACCATTGACACTTATACAGCGTTCAGTGCTATTAAATGCACTGATTACTATATAAATGACACTGTCAGGGAATGGGTTAACACTAGGGGGTGATCAAGGGGTTAAATATGTTCCCTGAGAGGTGTTTCAAACTGTAGGGAGAGTGGACTGACTGGGAGAAGAGAGAGATTGCTATTCCTGATCACTAAGAACAGCTGATCTCTCTCGCCTCCCCTGCCAGATCGGGGATCTGTTTGTTTACATTGACAGAACCCCATTTTGGCTCTCTGTGGAACGATCGCGGCTGCCGGCAACACGCATTGGCTCCGGTGCTGCACGCGGCCCCACTATATCTTTTGCACGAAGCGATGTATAGCTATGGCGATTTGCACAAGAGAGCTGACCTGCCGCCATATAACTCTGGTGACTGGTTGGCAAGTGGTTAATGGTTGAGCTGCGATGACGTCACTTACATGCGCTCTGGAGTTACCGCTGTGGCACAGACTTCTGAATGGACAGCACAGACCATTCAGAGCCCAGTGTGCCTGTGCCAGTGATGTCACCAGCTGATGCCAGAGTAAATATCGCCCACATTTAGCAGATGTTTACTGTACCTAATAGGTAAGCCTTACTATAGGCTTTCTTGCAGGTAAAAATCAAAGAAGTGTATTTACTACCACTTTAAATTGGAACTAAAGCCTCTTATCCTTTACAGCCAAGGAAGCTGACATTTTAGCCTCTGATTGATCTGCAGTTGCTATGGTGTTGCGCATGTGAGTCGTTATGACATTTGATGGTTAGACAGACAACCAATGTGACAGTTAGAATTCATGACATGCCTTGCATAAAATGGTTTTGGAAAAAAAAGTTAATCTATGGACTAGTTCTTTCATTTTTTTTTTTTTAATCAGAAAATAAGTTTATTGAAAAACCACAAAACATATAATATAGCATACTGATATATCCAAAGTTCACCAGTGGAATACAGTACACAGCTTGTCATACTTGAGCAAAAAGGTAAACATAACCATAAGTAACATTAGTGCATTGTCATGTCTAACTTGAAAAGTGCAAACATCTTACAATCTTTTAAATTGACTTAGACACAAGGGGTACTTTCTGAGGGGAAACTCCCGGAAGATCCTGAGTATTTCAATAGGAGGCTCATACTATCTGTATTTAGTTTTATACATATGTAACGAGGTAAGTTTAACCATGTATCTATCCTTCAGACCGGGATACATATGAACCAAAAATAAGTAGAAAAACTAAAAAAGATCTAAAATTATTTTTCTTTTGGAAAAGAGTAAGAAGTCCTCCTCTCTTTTTATGCCTTATGTATGCGTAAGCATTCACTATGAATCGTCTTATTGGGTCCTGTGAATCTGGTATGAGTAAATAAACCAGGTACTACCAATACTATGCCATATTACATTTGTAACAGCCTGTCTGTAATTAATTGGGTCGGTGCCAACCCAGGGACGTCTAGCCAGTTTTGCCACAAGGTATAGAATTTTTAACGCGCATTCCTATGCTGATAAGTAAGCTTCTCGCGTATTAACATGCTATTTACCATGTCCACCCAGCCTTTCCCTGTGGGAACTCTAGGGGTTATCCAGAACCGTGCAATCGCCTTTCGTGCTAGGTATAGTAAACGCAGTACTGCCGTGTGTCCACTGGGCGAGAGAGAGGGTATCTCCAGCGCCCCAAGGAGACAAACAATCGGATCGCGCAATACTGGAAGCTGGAAAACCTGTGAAATAGTTGTTAGAACATATTGCCAATACCTGAATAATTTCGGACATTTCCACAACATTGTAGCAGATCCCCCTCATCTCTATTACATTTTGGACACAATGGGGAGTCTCTAAGTCCCCATTTATACAGCCTGGCAGGGGTCCTATAGACTCTGTGCAACAAAAACAGGTGGGATAGTCTGTGGGAGGCGGAGACTGAAACCAGTGGAGCCAACGTTAAACACAGCTCCCACTGTTCCCCGTCTATGGGACCCAAGTCCCTCTCCCAGCCATGTCTGCAGGGCAGCTTAGATGCATCATACGATGAGTTAAATATATTTTGGAGATCATGCCCTTCCTGTCTCCCGCTAGCAGCACATCACTCATCAGAGGATGCGTCACCAGCGCGAGAGAGGACAGCCTGAGCTCACTTTGCACTGCATGTCGCAGCTGAAGGTACTGAAAGAAGCATATCCTGGGAATCGCAAATTCCCCTTGTAGATCTGTGAATGATTTAAACACCGAACCTCTGAACAGTTTTGTGATGTAGCGCACTCCCAGTTCCTCCCACTGACGAAAAGTATATATTCCTCCAAATGGGAGTGAATTGACACACTCCTCTTATGTTCATGAGGGATCTAATGTATTTCCATAGTGTGTTGAGAAGCATGATCTTGGGAGGGGATTGTTGGACATGTGTGAGGCCTGCATCTAGATGAGATAGTGCCGTGAGCGTGGAGTCCTGTGGGACCAGTAGGGACCTAAAAGGATCATCACTATCCAGTTCCCCCCATCCGCCCAGATGTTGGGTCTGTGAAGCAACAAAGTAGTATCTGGCGTGTGGTATTGCTAGCCCGCCCTGGTCCTTTGCCAGTTGCAATGATTGTAGGCTAATCCTTGCGGGTTTGTTGCCCCAGATCAGTGCTCTAAATTGAGCGTCTATCTGTGAGAACCATTTATGAGGGATCCATATGGGGGTGTTATGAAACCCATATAGGAGCTGGGGGGCCCATACCATTTTAATTAAGTTTGTTCGTCCAGTTACAGATATAGGCAACTTCACCCACACAGCACATTTCTGTCTAAATTTATGGAGCAAAGGTGTGAGATTCAGTGTCAGATATTGACTAGGGTCAGTTGTGACTTGTATCCCAAGGTAGCGAAATTCGTCCACCGTGAGTATATCTTTGGCACAATCTGGGAGTGGCTTCGGCAGTGGGTCCAGGGGTAGAATAACCGATTTTGTTCCAGTTAATAGTAAATTCCGACAGCTCTCCGAAGTCGGCGATCAGTTGCATCGCGGGCTCCAGAGAGCTGTCCGTGTCCCCCAGGTAAATTAATGTGTCATCTGCGTATAGAGAAATAACATCCTGTCTAAGTCCCCTACGGAATCCAATTATGTTTAGTGACGCTCGCACATGAATGGCCAAGGGTTCGAGCGCCAGTGCAAACAGGGGTGATAGGGGACACCCCTGTCGGGTGCCCCTAAAAAGCGTAAAAGGATCTGATACTACCCCATTGATACGCATTCTTGCCGTGGGGCTGTTATATAATAATTGGACCCATTTTAAGAAGGAGGGGCCTACCCCGAATCTATCCAGCGTTTCCCACAAATACAGCCATTCGACGCTGTCAAAAGCTTTGGCAGCGTCAAGTGATAGGATAGCCCTATTACCCGGGTTGTCTACTGGAATCTGTAGGTTAAGGAACAGTCTACGTAGGTTTTGGGCAGTGGATCTGGTCGGGATGAACCCTGACTGGTCCCTGTGTATCACTGATTGGATGCACTTGGCCAGTCTGTTGGCCAACACTCTGGCTAGCAGCTTAACGTCAAAAGTAAGCGAAGAAATAGGTCGGTAAGAATCTGGTGATATAGCATCCTTGCCTGGTTTTAATAGGACCACTATCAAAGCCTCGCTCATAGAGAGGGGGAGTTTACCAGTCTCGAAAGCTCTGTTATATACCTTTTTAAAAGGACTGGTATCAAATGCGAGGTGTAGCGTTTATAGACTTCGGAAGGAAGTCCATCCGCACCTGGGGCCTTCCCATTTTGCGTTTGTGCAAGTGCTTCTAATAATTCCTCCTCTGAAAGTGGGGCGTTGAGCTGGCTGGTGTCTGACTTTGAGAGTTTAGGCAAGGGGTGTCTGTCTAAGAACGCATGGATTTCTGCCGTAGTCGGTTGAACTTTAGAAGTATAAAAATCCTGGAAAAAATCTTTAAAAATGTCCATAATTTCTTGTGTGGAGTAGTGAAGTGTGCCCTGTTTGTCAGCCATTGCCACGATATGTGACGCCGGCTGTTGTGATTTGGCTAGGAGGGCCAGCATATGACCTGTGTTTTCCCCCTTTTCGTAATGTGCCTGTTGAAGGAAAAAACGTTATTTTCAGCTATTTGTAACGTAAGGTTTTTTAACATGGATTGAGATAACAGCCACGCTCTCTTGTTGTCATTTGGGTCGGCTATGTATTGTGTTTCAGCTTTACCTGCCTCTAACAGTACTAAGTTTTCCCCTTCCTTGGTTTTGGACTTAATATGCGCGATTTCCCTAATGAATTGTTCCCGAAGGTATGCTTTGGTCGCGTCCCACACCACGGTTAGGTCGGCTGACCCTATATTCTGCTGGAAGAAGGAGGTTAGAAGACACCTAATCGGGTCCAAGTCTGGAAATAGAGACAGACAAAATGGATTTAGCTTCCAAATACCCTTTCCCCTGACCATTCCCATATGCACATCAATAGACAATGGAGAGTGGTCAGACACATGCCTAGCGTGGTATTGTGAAGAGCATATGATCATTACCCAGACCCAAATCAATACGTGATAGTCCTCCAATGGTGGCAGATTGACAGGAGTATAGTTTGGCATCAGGGTTATGCATTCTCCATACGTCTGTAAGGCCCATCTCCTGGAGGAGGCGGGCAAACGGAGTAGGTTTTTGGATGTTTTGTGTCCCACTTCCCCCAATAGCACTCAATTTTTCTTTACATGCGTCAATTTAATTGTTATAGTCTCCTATTGCCAATAATGGCACTCCCGGAAACTGGGCCATATAATTAGCGAGTAGTGTAAGAATGGTGGCCGAAAACGGAGGAGGAATGTACAACCCTGCCAAAATGCATTTAGTCCCATAAAGGGAGCACAATAAAAATATGTAATGACCCTCTGGGTCAATCTTAGTATCTAATGGGGAGAATTGTGTACCCCTTTTAATCAGGATGCTCACTCCCCTCGAGTACACCGAAAAAGTAGCATGGTATTGGTGACAAAATTGTCTCTGAACGAATGACGGGGTATTCGTCAAGGGGAGATGAGTCTCCTGGGGGCATATCACATCCGCTTGTATGCGCTTGACAGTTCTCAACACTGCCAGGCGCTTGATCAGATTGTTTAGGCCCCTAACGTTCCAGGACAAAATTCTCGTCATTCCTGACATTTAAAGGTTATAAACATATTTGCAAGGATATTCAATACATAAAACACATGTGTTGAGAGTCCTGTAGCAAGTAAGCACCTGTGTAGGTGATTGCACCAATATGGCTGTTTGACTGAAGGAAAAAAACAGACAATTGATAATGGCAATAGCAGTGAGGACCTGTGATTGACTTCAGCATGGGACATAAGTCTCGCAATTACCACATAAGAGGTTTGGACGATCATGGTGGCAATATTCAAAGAGGAAAAAGATAAAGAAAAATCTAAAGTAACAAAAAAGGGGGAGATGAAACAGAGGGCCAACATGGCCTCACCTCCAAGCTTGAACTCGGATGGGGAGTCAATCCTAACCATCCTGGGGCAACAGTGGAAGTGCACTTACGTGTCCCAACCTTCTCCACAGCAAGAACATTAGCCGTACATGCGTACATGGATTCAAAAAATCAACTGGGTGCTGGGGAGCTGACTCCGCCTTCTCTTGAAAATTCTGTGGGAAAAAAAAGGGTTCGTAGTGTACCAAACCTGTATGGATCCGTGATGTGCTTCTCAGGGTGGTGTGTTGCGTCTGTTTCTGGCAGCTCGGATTGATTGCTCTTCCCGGTCCAGCCATTGTGCTGCTGCAGATGGGGAATCAAAGAATTGAACAGAGCCCAAAACTTCCATTCTGAGAAGTGCCGGGTATAGCATTGCGTATTTAAGCTCTAGGTCTGAGTCTCTTCTTGACACCTGTGAATTTAGCACGTCTTTTCTGCAAGTCAGCAGAGAAATCAGGGAAAAAGGAGATTTTGGCATTATCTAGCTTGAGAGCTGCAGGTTTAATTCTAGCATTGTGGAGGACCGCATCTCTGTCCTTATAGTTAAGGAGTTTAAACAGGAATGGCCTCGGAGGGGCACCTGGTGGTGGAGGCCTAGCTGGGACTATGTGAGCCCGCTCCACTGAAAACATAGGGGAGAATACTTCTTTCCCAAATGCATTGGTGAGCCATGTTTCAATAAACTCCACAGGGTTTTTGCCCTCAATGCGCTCAGGGATACCAATGGCCCTTATATTGTTTCTCCTCATTCTGTTCTCCATTTCATCTAAGCGGGCAACATGTTGTGAGAGTAAATGATTATTATAAGTTAGGTCATTCTGCATGGGCGCTAGATCATCCTCTATGGAGCTTACTCTCCCCTCCAAAGCAGCTGTCCTCTCTCTTAGTTTCTGTGTATCCTGGCGTAGGAATGTCATTTCTGCTTTTACCCCCTTAATGTCAGATGTGAGAGCTGCAAGTGAGGCATTGCAGGAGGCATTGTGGGTTCAGTTTCCCCTTCAGGGCTGGGCAGGGATTGAGGCCTAGTAGGTAGGCCCTTAGGAGTACTCACTGCGTCCCAGGGAAATATGGCGCCGTTTGAATCCTCCAGCGGGACTGTGTCATCAGCTTCCATCGCTTCTCTCAGGGACCCTTCTGCTGCAGCTGGGGGGAAAGGCTTATCGGATGAGAGCGGCATGGCGAACAGCTTAGCAGCTGCCTCCCTGTGTATCTCCTTCGCTGAGCGCTGTGTGGAGGCGCCATGATGGCCCATGAGGTCCGTGCTGCGTGACGGCGTATGCCGTTTGGCGGTCGACATCGGGCTCCCTGGGGGTAAGATTCTGCGTCTGTGGGTAGCGAGGGTCTGCAGGGCCCAGTCAGGGTGGTATGAGGGCGGATGGAAACGGATTCCCAGGATCAATTTCAGGATGTTCAGCGGAGCTTCCCACAAGTGAGACCGGCTACATCCGCTGCCTGGCCTTTTTTGGAGTCAGGCATTTATGTAACACTGTTTTACTGTGAATGTCAGTGTAGACCAACCTTTCTCAACTGGTGTGCCACGGCACAATAGGGTGCCGCCAGAGGTCCTCAGGTGTGCCACAGGATCATGGCGCACGCCGTTTTTTTTCATTGATTTTTCATCTATATTGACAATGCATTACAGCCGTGAGCAATTTTAAATGAAATTTTTTCCTTTAGAAATGTTATTTTGATGCAGGACTGTAAAAAAACAACGGAAATATTCTCTACTTTACAGGCAGACTAAGGGGACTAAGGGGACCCCCAGGCACGATATTTAAAGGAATATTTCATTTATATTGTTTCATTTAAGCATTATTAAAATCCACTGCTCCTGAAAAAACAGTTGTTTTTAAAACTTTTTTTATTTGCATTGATACATGTCCCCTGGGGCAGTACCCGGGTCCCCATACACTTTTTATGGCAATAACTTGCATATAAGCCTTTAAAATTAGCACTTTTCATTTATTTTCATACATCAGGGGACACAAAGCCATAGTATTTACTATGTGGTTAATAGGCCACCTTTAGGTGATGGACACTGGCACGCCCTAAGACAAGAAGTTCACTCCCTATATAACCCCATCCCACTACTGGGAGTACCTCAGTTTTTTCGCCAGTGTCTGAGGAGTTGGTCACGAGTAAATATGTGCTGTGCTGAGCTCCTCTGGAGCAATCCTTGCTGGGGCTAGCCATGCTGACCGGATCCATTCAAAGTGTCTTTTTGGCCGAATTGAATGGTACCCGGGCCTCGTATCCGAAGAAACAAGGTTTTGCCTGCGAATGCTTCTCTTTTTAGAGTGGAGTTTTCTAAGAAATATCTTTGAATTTTCTTATGTTTCTTATTTCTCCTTTAAGTAGATAATGTTGTCATACCTATGTGTCACCACTGGGGGCTGTATTGGGCACTCACCGCCTTATGCTGGAAACAGCGCTGTGTCAGGAGCCATCACTTCATCCTTCTCCTCCGGCCAAAGCAGCAGATCCTTTTTTTTCAACCAGCCCGCCATGCTAGCTCTAGGTGCTAGGCACCTATAGTCCACCGCTTGCGCGGGAAAACCCCTTGTTTTAAAAATGGGGGTGGGGCGGCCGTAGATGGCGCTGGGGGGCAGAGCTAATGGCGTCAGCGTTCTCCGACGCCAGATGCACGTGGAGGGAGTTTTTAAAAGCACACTGTGTGCTGCTGCTGGCTGTGGAGGGACACAAAAGCAGAGAGGTGGCATTGCTTCAGGTTTGGTGACACAGTCATTTCCCTTTGACACATTATTACTGCTTCAGGCTGGGCATTAATAGCAGCATTATATTGCTGGATTATAGCCCAGCAGTGTGCATTCTTCTGGTAGTGCCTCTGCTTTTTGCATCAGGCTATGAGTGGAAGGGGGTCCAGGAACTCCTCAAAGGGTTCTAAAGGTTTGATTATTTTACTATAACCTAAATCCATTTCCAAAAGAATGTCATGCTCTGAGAGTGATACGGCTGGTCAGAGTGAGCCATCAAGGCTATAATCTCACACAGGAGGTTTTTTTCTTCTAACATTTCTAATTTGGAAAAGAAGATTGATGCTTAGGTATTCTTACCCCAGGCAAGAATCAGTTCCATAATAGGACTGATTCAAATTGTCAAAGCAAAAAGAAATCCTTCCATTTGGCTGTGCATGAAGTTGTTAGGGAAAATGGTGGCTTCCTTCGAGGCCGTCCCTTATGCGCAGTTATAGTCAAGACTGCTACAAAACATCTTTCTGTCGGCCTGGAACAAGAAGGTTCAGGCTTTGGATTTTCCAATGCGCTTATCCCCCGAGGTGTGTCAGAGCCTCAATTGGTGGTTGACATCCAGCAACCTCCAAAAAGGGAAATCCTTTTTACCAGTATCCTGGAAAGTGGTAACAACGGATGCCAGACTTCTAGGCTGGGGAGCAGTCCTGGAAGAAGCTTCTGTCCAGGGGAAATGGTCCAAGTCAGAAAGGACCCTGCCCATCAACATTCTAGAGATTCGGGCAGTACGTCTGGCCCTAGAATCCTGGACGCTCAGGCTACGGGATTGTTCTGTCAGGATTCAATCCGACAATGCCACGGCCGTGGCTTACATCAATCACCAGGGGGGCACGAGAAGTCGTGCAGCCCAAAAAGAGGTGAATCATGTTCTAGCTTAAGCAGAAAGCAACGTTCCTTGCCTATCAGCGATTTTCATTCCAGGAATAGAGAATTGTCAGGCGGACTATTTGAGTCACCAGCAATTATTTCCGGGAGAATGGTCCCTTCACCCTGACATCTTTCTAGCGATATGTCAAAGATGGGGTACTGCGGACATGGATCTGTTCACGTCCAGATTCAACAACAGAGTCGACAACTTTGTGTGAAGGACGAGGGATCTGTTAGCATGTGGAACAGACACCTTGGTCTTCCCATGGGATCAGTTTTCACTGATCTATGCGTTTCCTCTGGTTCTGCTACTTCCGTGCCTTCTCCGCAGGAACGAAAGGAAGTGATTCTGGTGGCCCAGAAGATCTTGGGTTGCCAAGATCATAAAGTTGGCAGTAGGAGTCTCTTGGACCCTGCAATTATGGCCAGACCTTCTCGCGCAAGGTTCAGTTTTCCATCCTACCTTACAGAGGCTAAATTTAAACGGTTTGGCTATTGAAACCCACATTCTAAAGGACTGTGGATTATCCCCTTCAGTAGTGTCTACTTTGGTTAATGCTAGGAAGCTGGCCTCCAGAGTCATTTACTACAGACTCTGGAAGGCATATGTTTCCTAGTGTGGATCCAGGGGTTGGCACCCCAGGAAGTATGTCATAGGTAGAATCCTTGAATTCCTGCAAATGGGATTGGAAATGAAGCTGGCCTTAAGTACTATCAAGGGCCAGGTCTCGGCCTTATCAGTGTTTTTTCAACGGCCTCTTGCTTTTCACTCTCTGGTGCGTAGTTTTATTCAGGGGGTAACACGGATCAATCCCCCTGTCAGAACACCTCTAAATCCTTGGGATTTGAATTTAGTCTTATCGGCTTTATAGATTCAGCCTTTTGAGCCTATACAGGAAATTCCTTTGGTTCTTTTGACATATCGGAATTAGCGGCTCTGTCTTGTAAAGAGCCTTATTTTATCATGCATAAGGATAAAGTGGTTTTGCATCCTCATCCTGAATTCCTACCAAAGGTGGGGACAGGTTTTCATTTGAACCAGGATATTATTCTACCATCTTTCTTCCCAGAGCCTCGATCTAGGGAAGAGAAGACGCTACATTCCCTTGATGTAGTAAGAGCGATCAAAGTCTATTTAAAGGCGACTTCTTAGGTTCGCAAAACAGATATTTTGTTTGTACTGCCAGAAGGTCCTAAAAGGGGACAGGCGGCGTCAAAATCTACTATTTCCAAATGGATTTGTCAAGTGATTGTCCAAACTTATGGTCTAAAGAAGAAAATTCCTCCTTTTCATGTTAAAGCACACTCCACCAGGGCTGTTAGTGCCTCTTGGGCAGTGTATCACCAGGCCTCTATGGCTCAGATCTGCAAGGCCGCAACTTGGTCTTCGGTCCATACATTTACCATATTCTATCAGATTGATGTTAAAGGTCATGAGGATATTGCCTTTGGGCGTAGTGTACTGCAGGCTGCAGTATGAGTCCTCTAGCCTCTTAATGCCCTACTTTTTTTGCTGTATCTCCCTCCCTTCAGTTGCCATTGCTATGGGAGATCCCACATAGTAAATACTATGGCTCTGTGTCCCCTGATGTATGAAAATAAAACAGGATTTTTAAAACAGCTTACCTGTAAAATCCTTTTCTTTTGAAGTACATCAGGCGACACAGAGGTCCCTCCCTTTTTTGGTATACACTTGTATTGCTTGGCTACAAAACTGAGGTACTCCCAGTAGTGGGAGGGGTTATATATGGAGTGCACTTCTTGTCTTATGGTGTGCACCTAAAGGTGGGCTATTAACCACATAGTAAATACTATGGTCTGTGTCCCCTGATGTACGTCAAAGAAAAGGATTTTACAGGTAAGCTGTTTTAAAAATCCTGTTTTTTGTGTCCCATAGACTTTAACGGTGTTCTCATATTCTCACAAATTTTTTGCGTGTTCGCATGTTATAACCAGCATGCTTCGTTTTTTTTACTTATGTCTAGAATGATTGATGTCTTTTCTTCAGCTCAACTGATATGGAAGACTGAAAAGATAGGTTCACCTTTAGTAACATGTTGTGCCCATATTTAGGGTGTAACATGTTACTAAATCACCAGCCCCATAATTAGTATCAATGGGAGGAATAGTGCTCCATCGTTGGTGTCAGTGGAAAGAATAGTGCCCTGTCATTGGCATTAGTGGAAGGAATAGTGTTCCATCATTGGCATCAGTGGGAGGAATAATGATCCATCATTGGCATCAGTTGAAGAAATAATGTCCCATCATTGGCATCAGTGGGATGCCTAGTGCCACATCATTGGTGTCAGTGGGAGTAATAGTTACATAGTGCCCCATCATTGGTGTCAGTGTTACAGTAAAACCAAAGGGCCACAGTTTGGAGACCACTGAGCTAATGTGTTTCTTTTGCCTCAGAATTAAGGCTTTCTAAGAGTTCCATTCACATGTAGGGTTTAGCACTCTAAATCTGCCAATTTCACTGAAAAACCCTCAGCCTAAAGGTGCACCCCTGCCTTCCAGAGTGGGCGGACACTTGTTGACTTTTCTGGATACTTGGAAATTTTGCATCAGTGCTGCCCAGGTGCAAGAGATAGTGTCTAAGATTTACAAGCTTGACCCTTGTTTTCTGTCCTCTCATCGTTTTCTGTCTTCAATCCCCCAAAGTCTTTGCAATGCCCTGAATACCTTTTATCAGGCCCTCTCCAGGCTCTTGGATGAAGGTGTCTTTGCCTTAGATTCCGCCTTGTCTTGGATATCTATGATGATTACCTTTGCATATAAAGGATATAAAAACACAAAAAAAAATTCTGTGCTATTAGAGTTCTTGGGTTGTAAGGTACTTTACATGTCCACTTCCTACTATCAAACTGGCTAGTATTGAAGTGGTTAAAGAACGCATTTCAGTAAATTGACCTTTTTTTTTTTTTAGAGAAATGCTGATATTTTGTGTTTATCTCTCAGTGAATAGACCCCTTAGATCTTTGTTCTCTTGAAAAATAATCTTCAGGATCCAACATACTTTCAGATGTGTCGGCCTGTTCACCACTGTGTGTTGTGGATCTTTTTTTCCTTTTTTTTTTTTTTTTCTATTTTATATGCCAACAGAGTTGCTTTGGTGAACTGCTATTATCTTATGTGTAAAGCCAGCCTAAGTACTTGTCTGTTTAGCCTTTGCTTTATGTATTGTCATATTACATTTTTTGTTATCAGGTCTCACTATCTGATGGGGAAATCAGAAAAAAAGAGCTGAAAGATGCTGAATTGGAAAAAAAGATAAAGGCTTTAAGAAAGAAGAATGAAGCCCTTGTCCGTCGATATGAAGTAAGTTTTATTACCAAATCTGTGAAAAATTTTCTGAAGACTTATATTTTCAAAAACCAAACAAATCATTTTTATATGGCATAAAAAAATATCTAAATTATGTATTTCCTGTAGGCACACTGTACCCTGTAAATGACAACATCCTGGTGCCACAATGATTACAGCAATATCGGGCAGTTAGCCTAATATTGGGTGGTGCTTGGCTCTATAAAGCAGCCAGCCTGGCCAACTCCATTACAATGAATATAATCAGAACGTTGCTTCTAGTGTCCAGTATCTGACAAGCAGGCCATTATTCTCGATAAGGCTGACTCTGCATTAGAATTTCTTATTGTTCCATTAGGCAAAATTGGACCCTAGAAAGTGTTTTTCTTAAAGCTTAACTTCAGGCATGAGGAAAAACCACTGCTGAAGCAGAATAGTGCCCACCTTGGAGAATGTCATGCTTGTTGTTGTTCTGCCAGTGCTATGGAATTTTCATCCTAAGTCACCCTGATGCCACTAAGGATAGCCCAACTTACTTTTAAAAAGATCAGTTGCCAACTGCCTGCTTCCTATGAGAAGTGTGTCTGGTCACCCCACAAATGCTTGTAGTTCTTTTCACAGGTCAGCACTGCTGGATCTTCTCTGTATCTCCAACACCACCGTCCTGACCAAACTCTCCTTCACCTTTCAATCAGCAGATGTCCTTTTTCATCCGGTAAATTGGCTCTAAAAGCCATATAGGATGCCCAGACACCCCCCCCCCCCCCCCCACGCACACTGGATTTCAGACCTATAATGGCATCTTTTGCTAAGGGGAACCTGAAAGAGATTTGTGCATGGTGGTCAGCTTCAACTATATGCATTATGTATACAAATAGCTTCTGAGTTCTACTAGCCACCTGTGTGGGTAAGGGCTAAATATAGAAGAGTTGCATGTTTTATGTGTTATGTTGTAGCATCTTTAAATACAAGCAAAAATGTGAAATACTATTAATATTAACTATACCCAGAATCACATTGAATGATTTATTAAACCTGCCCATGCAAAGTGTAGTAATCCTTAACTGTAAACGCTGCTTTTCACATTACGCTTATTAAGCCTGAATATATGGTAGGTTTTATTTCTATCCTTGTAAGTAGAAAATGCTTCTAAATTTCAGCCGTGCTAAAGACTTGATTCACAGTTTGAAACATATTAGTACATCTACAGTTTGGCTTTTTAGTTTTCACTTTAAAAACAAATATTGAACAGGGAATTTCCACCTGATCTATGACTTTTGAATACAAGTATTTGCTGTCATCCAACTAGATGATGTGTAACTGCATTTCCCAGTAGTATAATACATTTTTAGATGATAAGATTTTCTTGGCACAGGAAATTGAAGAAGACAAACGGAATGCTGAGAAACCAAGCAAGGCAATTACTTCTCGTCGGGCTAAGCAAGACAACCTCACAATCACGATCACAAAGGCTCCTAATGTAAGACTAATTCACATCTTGCTATCAGATTACCTGTAGAGAAGTATAGCATAGTAAATGAGATACCTGCAATGTCTACCGAATGTAAATGTCGTAGTCCTCTAAAGTAATATAGGCAGTCCCTGGGTTACAAACATGATATGTTCTGTAGCTTTGAGTGGTATGTAAGTGGGATATACAGTGTGTTACTCGGGGACTGCCTGTCAATTGGACATTATATGTTTACCCCTGACATTTATTTCCAAAAAAGGTAATTATGTGTTACACTACATTTTGGGGTAGATGTCTGTGTTGAAGTATCCAACAACTGCATATACCTCTCAAGTACTGTTTGATTAAATCTCTGTACCACAGTCTTGCCACCAGGAACAAATATTGTAATTGTGCCTTAGTTTTCTATTACAGTGCATATAGATTCAGAAGTCGGCACCCATATTTACTTTGGTGGGAGAACTCTGGCAATAAGATCTTGCTGTTAAAGCTCATACAACTCAAAAGTTGGCAAAGGCTTCTAGTATGCACTCATACAATTTTTGTTTTTGAAGGTCTGATCATCATAACTTTAATTGTGGATAATACATTGTGGTTTACCTCAGACAGACTGATATGAATTGTTAGATATGGGAGCTATGGTATATTTAAATAGTAAAGGGAGAGAACTGTCAGTTATTACAGAAAGAGCTCTGTCTCTGATGTTCTTTATCTGCCCTGGACAAATGTGCTGTTCTTGGGTAAGTACTTTGTTTTTTTGTCCTTTTTGCATTTTGTCTTGGTATGTCACATTCTTCTAATTCCTATGTATTAAAATTACATAGGGATTAGAAGCATGTCAAAAAAAGGTCTGGGAGACACTTTGGGAGCTATAGCTTGCATCACAGAGCCAAATGAACTCCTCCAGGCCAGTATTTCTGCTGAAGACAAGACACTTTCTAGAATCGGCATCTCTGAAAAACCTATACATATCAGTAGTGACACAGAATATCTATAATGGCTCCTGGCAGTTTACACCAGCACAAGGTTTGAACCAGCTTGTGTTCCTATGATTGACTTTATGTAGAAATTTTTAATTGGTCAAAAATAAAAAAGGCCATGAGGTGAATAATGCAGGTCCTCCATGTACTGTCATTTCTGTTGGCTTGTGTCAGCTTTAATTTTTTTTGGTAACCTCCCACAGGCATTCCCTTTCTAATGTCTTATTTTTGAGCCATATGGTGTAGGATGGCATATAAAATTCTCCTGGTTGGCAAAAAAATGATTGCCCTCTCGCCTAGTATAGGTCCTTATAGAAGGATCATCTTGTAAGGCTTTTCAGAACACATGAAACATTGGTAACGTGTATTAAAGTGGATATCTGTTCTCAAGAAGGCAGATACATCAGGCCTTACGTGACCTCCAGAGCCTTATTTGGTGTGGGGCTCCCTGAGACTTGCTTCATCCTCTTCAGCCAGAAAATACTGTATTTATCAGCGTATAACACGCACCCCAAGTTTAGGAGGGAATTTTAAGGGAAAAAACTTACATTTAAATGCCCATCAATGTAGCCTTATCAGTGTCCATCTGCAGCCTTGTCCATCATTGCAGAATGATCATTGCCCAGTCTGATTGCAGCCTGATCGTTTTTAAAATTAGCGCTGCCGAGATACACAGAGCCGGATGTCCTGTGTACTCGGCTCCTCTCGCAGTCCTGCCCAGTCCCGCCCCTTGACCCGGCTCCTATGATGGACATAACACAGGTCCAATGGTGGAACTGGGCGTGACTGCTAGCGGAGTACACAGTACACTCGGCTATGTGTATTTCGGCAACGCTCGCTCCTCTCCCCCGTACAGTCAGCGGGGATCAGCGTATAACACGCACCCACAATTTCCCCTGATTTTAAGGGTGAAAACGTGCGTGTTATAAGCCGATAAATACGGTATATGTAAATTTTATTTTTTCTTTCAAAGATTAGTATTTTAAATGGATTTTCTTCATGGTGCTGCTAAAAAGCTCACTGAACAGAGGCTGCCAAGTACTAAATATGCTGAAAACTCTTCTATTATCTTTTGTAAGTGACAGTGGCATTCCCTAGGCTGTCTAGCACATAACTGTTCCATCATGACATTTACAGCAATGAATATCCTCTTATAGTTATCTCAAACTCTATAAATAATTTTCTTCTTTTTGGGAAAGCATTTGTCTTGGTAGCTAGATTTTTTGCTTATGAGTCTGTGTGGTATAGGGGTATACAGTAGCAACAACTAGCATTTTTTTTTTTTAAGTATGTTGCAACAAAAAGTAACAATAAATGGGAGGGAGCCTAAGATAAATGTGTAGTGTGAGTGTAAGATGGTGGTAGTCTACCTTCGAATGCACTTACAAATCTAAAGCCTAGGTTTACCTCAACGATTTATACAGCTTCTATGAATGAAACACGAACAGTCCTTTCATCTGCCTGTCCTCCATTTATAGATCGTGTTTCATTCATAGAAGCTGTAGTATGGCCTCTGACTGGAGAAGCGGGGTGAAAAAAAGCAGGCATAGACAGTCACTCTTGAAGAAGGCCTGTGACAGCTCCTCAGCGTCCCCAGAGTCTCCTTTTTTTTTTGGGGTGGCATCAGAGGAGGAAGATTACTAGAACTTGAAGAAAGAAGCACAAGGGAAATATCACATTGAAGGTAAGTAATGTCTCTTGTGCTTTTTTTGTTCTTTTTGTTTTGTTTTTTCATTTAATTGAACTTAAGATTTTACACCCAATAAATAAAATGTTACATAGTAGGCGAGGTTGAAAAAAGACAGTCCATCAAGTCCAACCTATGTGTGTGATTTTATAGGTCAGTATTACATTGTATGTCCCTGTATGTTGCGGTAGTTCAGGTGCTTATCTAATAGTTTTTTTTGAAACTATCGATGCCCCCCGCTCAATCCACCACCTGTAGAAGGGAATTCCACATCCTTACCGCTCTTGCACTAAAGAACCCTCTAAGCAGTTTAAGATTTAACCTCTTTTCCAATTTTAGTGAGTGGCCACGTGTCTTATTAAACTCCCCTACATGAAAAAGTTTTATCCCTATTGTGGGGTCACCAGTATGTTAGCTTTACATAGAATGACGAAAGATTGGAACTTCCGTGTGTTCACATTTTCGTCTGATCCCCGTCACCTAAGGAGGAAGTGAGAGAAAAACTCCCACATATGGACACTGACATGAATAAAAGGCAGAGGTTCTAAATCTTCCTGCTTCTACTATAAAAAAATGTATTTATTTTTTTCTGCCTGTTTACCCATTTAGGGGATTTTCTCTTTCTGTTCTGTCTGACACACACTTAATGTGACAGGAATTGAGGAGATTTTGCTTTCTTGTTTCAGTCTGAAACCTGTGAGTAGTTAAGACTTCTACCAAATAAAATTAATAAAAAGTGGGTAGTGTTTCCTTCCACAATTTATTCAAAACGAATAAAAAAAAATACTGGAGTGGAGAGATATATCCCGTATAAAGAAAAACAAGCATAGTTGCCTGGAACAGCCCAGGATCCAGGACTGTCCTGCTGAAGTGGAATTGCACTTTTAACTTGCTGTTCCAGCAAACCAGGCAATTTCCAGGTATTACAGCTGGCCAAGGTAACTGCAAGAAGACTGCGACTTTTCCTAAGCAGAGTTCTGGAATTGGTACCTCCACTATTTCTAACCCTAAATCACACTGAAAATAGATGCTACATGTCACTCCAATCAATCGTGTATATTTACCATGATTTAGACATGGAAGGCAGATGAAATATAGACCTAAATTTTTGTTTTCTTGGTTTTGTAGGAAAAAAGAGTTGTAAGTGAGAATTGGAATAGCTCTGACAGCGATAACGAGCAGAGATTAACTGTGCATGTGGGAAAAGAAGTGCAGCTTGCCGTTACGATGGACCGTAAAGTTGAGGTTAGCTTCAGTAATTTTTTATTTATTTTTTTCAAATTGAGGTTAAACAACTTTTATTGTATTGCTAATAGATGCATGCTGTTTGTGGAAGCATGTTTTGTTTTTCTCCTTCAACCCTTTAAGACAGGGGTCTTAAACCAGCGGCCTTCCAGCTGTATTGAAACTTCAAGTCCCATGCAGCATTACAAGTATGATTCCCAGAGGCCTCGCAGAGGCATGATGGGACTTGTAGTTTTGCAACAGCTGGAGGGCCACCAGTTTGAGACCCCTGCTTTAAGAGCTCAGGGCAACAAAAAAACAGAATATTAGTCCTTCCTACAGCATTGAATTTTGGTGTTCCTAGGCCCTAGCCTTGCCAATACCACTATACCATAGCATTGCATGCTTACTTGTGCATAGTAATTACAGACGTTCTTTGGAATCCTTCAATGGAAATGAACCAATATGTGGAATGACCTGTTGTCATGTATGTGATTGGACTGATCTTTGGCAGCATTGTAGAACAGGAGAAAGATGTTAAAATGAAGGCGCCAGATGGTGTATTTGACATGCCAGGACAAAAAAAAAAATGGATGTGGGAGTAGAGTTGCATTCTGGGATCCCACTTGAGGTCTGAGGTGAGGGACTTTTGTGATTTTTAGTAGTAATATTTGAAAGTGGTTGTAAACCTCAGACATGAAATGTGAACAACGCATATCCCACTATAGTGTGTATTTTGTGTAATTAAGAACACTAAGTGCAATTTCTGTCTACTGCTTTGTTCCTCTGCTATCTGCATGAGTCACTTCTGACAAGTTTTCCTGAGACCAAGAGTAAAAAGGTGACGGGTGGGGGGGGTGTGTGTGAAGAGGGCCTTCCTTACAATCAGATAACAGAGATCTCACTGAGCTCTGCAGAGTGTTATTTCAGCTCTCTGACCCTTTTTTACTGACATATCAGACAAGCTTTATAAATTCTTGACTTTAAACAGATGTAGAGAAGATAAGACTGCAGATAAACAGTAACAACTTATGTAGGAGGATTTGTTTCATCTCTGTGTATCACCTGAGGCCAGTCATTTCACTGGGTATATGTAAGGGTTTACAAACACTTTAATGTCTTCTTCCTATTTTCTTTATTAGTAAAGTGGACAATTAAAGAAAATCCACTTTCTCCTTTCTTTGTGGATGAGTAGAAATTGGTAGAAATTCCATCTCTTACTTTCTGTCTAAGGCCCCTTTCACACTTATACGACTTGTCCCATGATTTGGGACTGCAAAGTTACATGACAAGTCGTTCCCCATAATTTCCAATGACAGCCATTCATATTAGTACAACTTCAAGTCGTTCTGACTTCAAAGTAGTCCCTGCACTACTTTGGTCCGATTTTGATACCACTTACACAGGCATTCTTTGAAATCGCGGCAAAATAGCGTGACTTTGAAGTCGCACAAGTGTGAAAGAGGCCTAAGTCTGTTCTGGCCTCTTCTTGGTCATTGCTTGTTTTTAGTTAGTATATATTAGTATCTGTAATGTTTTTCTCTTTTGCAGGGAAAGAAAGTAATCAATAAGAAAAGTGAGCAAGACTGCATACTGGTGACAAACAAAGCTCCTAACCTGACTATGGAAGAAGTGGATCATCTGTTTTCATTTGGTAGAGGACGTCGTATGCAGATAGCAATTGCCATGGAACAAGTATGTCTTTCTTATGGTTGTGCATATTTTGAGTTTTTTTGTGATCAAATATTTTCCAGAAAAAGGATAGTTTCTACAGCCAGTACCTTCTTCATAGAAATGGACAAACATTTAAAGAAAGTGATTGTTGATGGTGTTTTTTATAAAACATTTGCAAGTTCTGAACAACCTTTTAGAACCGAGCTGGACTCGTGCTTGGACAATCTGTGTTTGCTGTATTTGCACACCAGTACCTTTTCAGTAACAAAATTGCAGTTTACATATTTGCCTAGTTATGAGTTAGGTACGTTTTGTGTTTTAAAGCAGGACCTCAGAGAAAATGCTAAATCCACTGATAATACCTATAAGCGCTGTTTTACCTGCCAGTGGACTGTATTTTTGTCCACCCAGTTTTGGTCTAGCTCTGCCCCATAGCACAGCCCTGTTTAGAAGAAAGGGGACCTTATCCTCTGTTGAAGTTTCATAGCAGCACATTGAAATGGCTCCTTTTGCCCCTTTGTTGTCTCCCTCTCTAAGCTCTGCAGTGCAGACTGTGAAGTAGACTGCAAAAAGCTGGCACTAAGGTAAATTCAGGTACTTGCTTACCTTTCTTTTAAAAAATACATTTCACAGTGTGATAATTATGAACAGTATGCAAAGGAGCAAGCGGTTTGCTTTCACTGTCAATTAGTAAAATAGCTGATTAATTTTTTTACCTGCCATAAAATAATTATAAATGTACAGCAAAATGATTGTGTTGCACTGTCAAAACCAAGTGCCAATACATTAATAATACAGCTCAATGCCATAAAAATAGTGTATAAAAAAACACCATGTGAAAATCAATTCATCAAAAGTGTCCAAAGATAACATTTTGATAAAGTGCACGGTGCAAAATAAGTCCAAATGAGAAGTGATCAGTGCAAGACCATTCTTGAAAAAGGGGAGAAATTTGGCCCAGTCTTCTTGTGTAAACGTATACCACTCCACACGCTACTCGCAAACTGCTTTCCAACAGGTAAGACCTCCGCTATGGAGACCTGGCTGCACCTTTTGGGAGAGATCCCTGCTGGGGTGGGTGGATGGATGGCACACTCCAGGACACAGAATAAGGGCTCCCAGAACACTCTGCAGGGCAATGTAGAGATAAAGGCGAAACTCATAGTGTAAAACTGCACCAATTTATTAAAAAGAATACTTCTCGCACAAGGAAGATAAAATCAGGCATGTAGACAAGTCAGCACAGTCATCACCCTAGCAGGCATGATTCCTTCACAGCTGTAGCTGCATCCAATGCATGTCATCTAGGAGTATAGTGGTGATGATATTCAAGGTATTTATTAGTACCAAAAATACAGGATGCACTTAGCCGAAAACTGAAAATTACATTTAAAAAAAAAAAAAATGAATATATAATTGTATTTTATTCTACTTTTTAATTCATATTCTCAATTTAAATTAATATAAATTTATTGTTGGCCATTATTGTCACCTTTACTGCTCGAAAAGCTCAAGAAAAATGCAGTCTGCAGCCTCCAACCATCTCTTGTATCATGTCTGCAATCTCTTACTTAAACTTAAACATATTGCTAACGCGGAGCTAGCGCGTGGCATGTGAGGAGTGCGGGACCGGAGCTCCGTCGGCTGTGTACTGATCCTTGACAGATCCTGGGACACTGACATTGCAAATTTCGCCTAAATTACGGGGGATGAAGGTGGGAACCCCCAGGGCAGCTCCGGAGATGGTGAAATACGGCCCCCCCCTGGAAAAAGACACCCGGAGAACGGCTGGCACAATTTGCATGGGGCTCGCAAGATGGCGCCGGCTCCCACAAAGAGGAGGCATGGCCGCCGCTACAGCGTCCTGAGGAGCTTCCACAGCAGGCATCCCCCCTCCGGGACAGGGTGAGTCCACAATCCCAGAGATTAAGAATGACAAGGAGGGGGAGATCGCTGGACAGGGATGTAGACACCAGTCCCAGGAGCGAGAGGGCAGAGGAGGGGGAGGAAGAACCGTCCTTAAAACAGATAATGGCTGCCATACAGGGGTGTCAGAGCAAGCTGGTTACACATTTTGATGAGCTGAAAATGGAGTTCTCCTTCTTAAAGCATGATGTACAGAAGCTAAGGGAGAAAACTCAGGGCACGGAGCGCAGAGTGAATATGCTTGAGGACATTCTCAGACCCTTAGACACTGCGGCACAAGTGACGAAGAAAACTTTGTCAGAACACACTTTGAAAATGGCGGACATGGAAGACCGCATGAGAAGAAATAATATCAGGCTAGTGGGATTCCCTGAAGGTGTGGAGGGTCGGCGCCCTGAAGAATTCCTTGAAAAATGGCTTGAAATTTGCCCTGAACTCTTCTTATACCAAGCTCTGTGTGGGGTTTTATACTCTATACTTTCAATGAGGTTATATTACATGGAAATTGATGAAGAGCAATGGAGGGCCTGGAGAGAAAGACAGAAAAAAAAAGAGAGGTGACAGGGGGGCTTTTTTCTTCCCCATTTTTTTCTCTCCATCCTGAGTGTCCCTCCTCCAACCCCCTGTTTTTTTGTGTTTTTTTTTTTCCCCCTTCTCCTGTCGGGTCCAGTCCCATAGATGTAAAAAGAATAACACAGCCAGCGGACGGCTCGGCACTGACTATACAGAAGTAAACCAAGAAAAAAAAACGGGTTTTTGTTTTTACTTTTTCTCACAGGTGAACTATTCCTGGGACTTTAGAGGTGGACTAGCTGTGCTGGGGTTTTTTATGCCCTATGTGACAGACTAGGCAGCATCTCGGTTACCTGATTGCACTAAAGGTTTGGGGAACAAAGTGCCTGGCATGTTGGGGCTGGGTGGGGGGTGGGGGAAGTTGGAAATGTTGGTTGCTGGGGAATGTTCTGTCTGCTCATACTGGACACTGACTTTATATCCTACTACTGCACTGGTTTGCTGCTATTTCTGATGCTGCTGTATTTTGCTAATGGGGGGGGGGGGGAGAACTGTGGAGCCCTCTTGCTGGACTGTGGTCCTTACGGGAGATGGATGCATCACCCTTTAGATCCTTTCTCATACACATTGAGTCTCTATGGAGGTTAGCCTGAAAGTGGTGGCCTGGAATGTTCGAGGCCTTAACTCAAAATTTAAACGCTCATTGGTTTTTGACTACATTAAGAAATACAGGCCACACATCATACTCTTGCAGGAAACGCATCTCCAGGGCTCCAGAGTTCTCTCCCTAAAACGTGCACATATTGCTGGGGCATATCATGCCACCTATTCAACTTATGCGAGGGGGGTCTCCACTCTAGTTACTAAAACCATGCCTATCTTGTTGCATGCAGTGCGTACGGATCACATGGGGAGGTATGTGGTGATAGTGATAAAGGTGATGGGTAGATTTCTTACATTTGTCAATTTATATGTACCCCCTCCTTTCTCTCTGGCTCATGTTGATGATATGCTGAGGGTGACATATGAGATTGCGGAGGGGAAGATCTATATACTGGGGGATTTCAACTCAGTGTCTAACCCTGAACTGGATAGACTGGGAACAAAAGCGGGTGGGCCGACCTCCCTCGCAGGATGGATGTCTGCACATGGGTTTCAGGACGTCTGGCGCTTCTATCATCCTCATGATAAGGTGTACTCCTGGTATTCGGAAACGCATAAGACGCTCTCCAGAATAGACACTATCCTGACTGAGGGAGGGGGAATGGAAATGGTGAAGGGGGTCTCTTATCTGCCGAGAGCACTATCTGACCATTCTCCCATGTTGCTGGAACTGAATTTAGGACCGAAACCGGGGCGGAGGCATTGGAGAATGGAGGCTAGTTGGCTACAGGAGGAATATATAACAATTAAATGCACTGAGGAAATGAAACACTATTGGGCTGAAAACCGTGACTCGGGATCCGCACTCCTCCAATGGGAGGCTTTTAAGGCCACGCTGCGAGGGGTGTTTATCACTGAGGTACGAGGGTTCAAGAAGCAGTTGGCTTCCACGGTACTAGCTAAAGAGACTGAAGTGACAGTAGCGGAAGCAGAATATATTAGAGACCCCACTAGAGAGCGATTGCTGACTTTGAACACTAGAACCAGGGAATACAAGATGATTCTTACTGATCGCACTACTAAGCTCAACCTTGCACAACGCAGGAGGATTTTTGAATTCGGCGACAAGAATGGCAGGCTACTGGCATACTTGGCGCGGCCGGAATATGAGCCGATATACATTAAGTCGATATATACTGATAGTAATGTTGAAGTGGAGGATTCAGCTGGAATACTCCAAACCTTTGCCCAATTCTACCGGGAGCTGTACAGTTCTTGTGTTCCAGTGGGGATGGAAGGTTTGGCGGAATATGTGAAAGAAATAGACCTCCCTAGCTTGACGATAGAGGACAGAGAGACTCTGGAGGAGGGTTTCACGGTAGAGGAGGTGGAGGAAGCTATAGCGTCCTTTCCCCCTAGGAAGTCTCCTGGGTTAGACGGTCTGCCCTCTGAGTGGTATAATACATTCAGGGGGGGAATGGCAAAACTACTGCTTAGGGTGTTCAATGCGGCGAGATTGGAGGGTGGGCTACCACCATCTATGCGGGAGGCACTGGTGGTCCTGATCCCTAAAGGGGGAAAGGACCCAAAACAATGTGATTTCCTACCGTCCAATCTCGTTGATGAACGTGGATACTAAAATACTAGCTAAAATGCTTGCAAGTAGACTTCAGGGGGTCATAACAAAGCTGGTGGACGCAGATCAAACAGGGTTCATTCATGGGAGGTGTGCACAGATGAATATTAGAAGACTGTTTGTGAACCTACAAACGGTACATGATAACTGTGGAACTAGGGTGGTGGCCTCCCTGGATACAAAGAAGGCCTTTGACTCCGTGGAGTGGGAGTATCTTTTCCTTCTCCTGGAGACATATGGTTTTGGGCCTGTCTTTGTGTCCTGGGTCAAACTATTATATACTGACCCGTTGGTCAGACTGAGGGTCAATGGAATCATCTCAGACTACTTTGCCATTTATAGAGGGACCAGGCAGGGGTGCCCCTTGTCGCCCCTCCTGTTCGCTCTGGCCATTGAACCCCTGGCAGCTCGAATACGCAGCTCTCAGGGGCTGACGGGGTTTAGACTAGGGGAGTTTGAAGAACGCGTGTCGCTCTATGCGGATGATATGTTGCTCTATTTGCAAGATCCGGGACCCTCACTTGCTGAGGCCTTCAGTTTGATCCAGAAGTTTGGGGACTATTCGGGCTTTAGGATTAATTGGACTAAGTCCTCTCTTTTTCCTGTGGATGAAGGTGTGGTGGTCCCATTGGACAGTCCCATCCCCTTGTCCAGCTCATTCCGCTATCTGGGGATTGAGGTTAAGTTACCCATCTCCGGATTCCTGGAAACAAACCTTACACCGGTAGTGACGAATTTTCGGGAAAAGGTGCAGAGGTGGTGTAATCTACCCCTGACGCTTCTCTGAAGGGTTAATCTTTTCAAAATGATTTTTTTACCCAAATTCCTTTATGTCCTCTCAAACTCTCCGGTTTTCGTGACTTTGAGAGTATTTAAGAACATTGACTCTATTATTGTAAATTTTCTCTGGGGATCGAAAGCCCCCAGAGTGTCTCTGGCGGTGCTTAAACTCCCAATTACTTTGGGAGGATTGGCACTCCCTGACCTGCGAGCATACTTTATGGCCTCTCAACTCTCCTTTCTGCATTGGAGGCTCTTTCCACAGACCCCTAATGCCACGGCTCTCCTGGAGGCGGCGGTTGTCACCTCGCAGGAGACTCTACAGAATCTCCTCTACAGAAAGGAGGCACCAGGGAGTAGGGTAGGATCAGTAATGGCACTCCCGGGGAAGATCTTCCATATCTGTTCAAAGTGGAGGAAGGATGGACCCCTCTGGAGGTCCCCGAATAGCCCACTCTGGTACAATAAGACATTGGGGGAATTTCAGAAGCTACAGGATGGACATAGGACCTGGGCTAAGTATGGTGTGAAATATATGAAGAACAACTGACGTTAGGAATGTGGAAGGCAATAATTAATGCAGATATGTTGCTATATAGAATGACCTATGAAGCCAGGGGATCTCCCAAGAAGTTCAGGAAGATTTGGTTTAGGTGGACGGATTCCCAGAGTACGTTGGAGGAGGAGAATGATGGAGAGGTGGGGTAGAGGATTGACGTGAGAGTACAGATTTGAGACACTAATTCAATTTCCCGGCATTGGATCAGTGTGCCATCTATCACAAGCCAGTCTAGGAGGCGGGACATTGTTATAGTGGCCGTCTCAAATTCAGCTCCGTGACACAGTGGGAGCTCGCCGTGCCAGGATAACATGTGTGGCACCCAGGGCAGACCGCCCCCTTTTCGGCTACATTATCGGCACCTTTTTTTCTTACGGCCGCATGCCGAAAAACCCAATTTTTGGGCGATATGTTTCGGCGGTCGAAATTTCGGTGCACCTCTAGTATTAATATATACACACAGCACTTATATATACACACAGCACTTAATTCGTCATCTAACCAAACAGCTTTTGGGACACGATGCTGGTGGCCATATTGCCTAAGCTCAAACACTAGAGGCTTGCCATATCTTTTTGGATCGGTTGCCACGTTGCCATGGTCCAAGAATACAGAATGGGAGAAAAAAGTCGAAGATGGCAAAAAAATATTTGCATGGGCTGTAAATAGCGACTACTGAGCAGTGTGTCTGACTGAGAACAATAAAAGTTTAAAAACTGAGTTAAATCTAGGGGGTTAATAAATTGTATAAGAAGGTTAAAGAAAAAACTGCCTCCCCTCTGGAGGCAAACTTGAATATCACAAGTTGTATGAGAGTCAAGAAAAAAAACCCTAGCAATAAGTTATAATTGGCTAAAAAGAAATGTATTTACTTCTTCCAGGCCCATGGAGCTGGATTTTTTAAAGTTGGGCTACTGAGTAGCCAAATGGAAATATTGTTGTAAACTTTTTCTACATATAGTATGTTAAACCACTTCAGCCCCGGAAGATTTGGCTGCTGAATGACCAGGCCATTTTTTGCGATTCGGCACTGCGTCGCTCTGACAATTGCGTGGTCGTGCGACGCTGCACACAAACAAAAAATTGATGTCCTTTTTTTCCCACAAATAGAGCTTTCTTTTGGTGGTATTTGATCGCCTCCTGCGTTTTTTATTTTTTGAGCTATAAACAAAAAAATAGCGACAATTTTGAAAAAACACAATATTTTGTACTATTTGCTATAATATCCCTATTTTATTTAGATTTTTTTAAATAAAAATTTTTTTTTTCTCAGTTTAGGCAGATATGTATTCTTCTACATATTTTTGGTAAAAAAAATTGCAATAAGCATATAGTGGTTTGCGCAAAAGTTATAGTGTCTACAAAATAGGGGCTTTATAGGATTTTTATTGATTTTTTTACTAGTAATGGCAGTGATCTGCGATTTTTTTTTTTTTTTTTTTTTTTTTTTTTTTATGGGGACTGCGACACATGGGACACTTTTGACACATTTTTGGGACCATTGGCATTTATACATTGATCGGTGCTATAAAAATGCACTGATTACTGTAAAAATGTCACTGGCAGGAAAGGGGTTAACACTAGGGGGCGGTCAAGGGGGTTAACTGTGTTCCCTCAGTGTGTTTCTAACTGTAGGGGGAGGGGACTGACCTAGAGGAAGTGACAGATCATGGTTCCTAGCTAATAAGAACTCACGATCTGTCACGCCTCACAGAACAGGGATTTGTGTGTTTACACACACATGTCCCTGTTCTGGTTCTCGTGCTCGCGATCGCTCGCGGCCGGCGGTCATCTCTGTGCAGCGTGTGCCTGCGCGCGCCTGCTATCTTGATCCCGTGAGCCGACGTATAGCTATGACGGTTTACGGGATTGTGCTGACCTGCTGCCATAAAATAACTAAACGTACCTGCTAGTCCAGTAATTCAAGAGTAACTGCAGTCTGCTCACATAATTTGTAATAAAAACATATTTGCAATTCTGAAGCTTCCCTCCAACCACTTTGCATATTATTTTATATATACTGTGATTCTGTACTTGCCAAATAGGCTGCAGAAATCTCTCTCCACTGAGTCTGGCTGCATCCATTTTAACTGTGGGAAGCTGAAGCTGTTGCCTGTTCACTTCCTGGATTTACACAGACACATAGAGGCACACCTCCAGCTCTGCAGCTTTCCTTGACCCCCCCCCCCCTTCCCTTCCTGGAAAACTCTCTTATGAGAGTGAGGGAGAGATCTGTGCATGATATCGTAAGCCTAGGCTAATGACCAGACAAGAAACAGGAAGTGGGCGGTATAAGGTATTTACTGGCAGAAAAATTTTTTTACTATCCAAAGTTAAAACAACAAGGGCAGAAGATTTAATCGATGGAAAGTTGAAAAAATTACTGAAGGTTTGTTTTCATGCTGTCAACGTGATATTCTACCCATCTCTGCTATCATTTTCTCCTGGCACCTCTAGTCCGTCATCTTGCATTCCGCTGTCATTCTCACTCACCCAACCCCTGTTGTCTATTTCATCTTCCTCTGGGCTCCTGCTGTCAGTCTTGCCTGTCGCCTCCTATTTATTCCTCTCACCTCCCACTGTCATTCTTGCTCATCCACCTCCTTTTGTCCATTTTATTTTCTCTTCCCCCCACAACCTGCTGTCACTCTCTCCCAGCAGCTCTATTGGGTCCTCTTACTTTCCGCTGCCATTTTGTGTATTCTTCCGGTACGTGTTCCACTGGGAAGACATACAGGACAGTCGGGCTGATATGCCCACTGCATGAGTGGTGCACATGTCAAGTACGTGGTTGCTGTCAGAGACACGTGTGCCGCTCAAAACCCATTAGAAATTCCTCTCCTGCTGAGCAGCGTGGTCCAACAAAAGCAAGAGGGAGGATCACACTAGTCACCACCACACAATCCCCCCAACAACATCACAGATCAGAGCGGGATAAAGTGCTTCATCCATGTTTTCTTCTTGGGGATATATGGAGACATCTCCTTTTAAGTACAAATTAACAAATCCAAAAAAAAAAGACTTCTATGCTAAAAGATGATTATGTAAAGCTGCTGAAACTAAATATCCATGCACAGAGCAAATCCTGAAGCAGGAGAATAGAAAGTACAGTGTTTGATAAGAAAAGAAAAAAAAAATCACAGATGTAATAGCAGCCAGCAGAATCGCAAAAGGTACTACACTCACCTTAATTTAAATAATGCGACTTGTCAAACAATAAGGGCTGTCAGTGAATAATATCCGTGTAGAAGCCCAGCCACACACATCGGCACATTAATCCCAACAACACTTCAATCCGAG
Source organism: Lithobates sylvaticus (assembly GCA_028564925.1). NCBI lineage: Eukaryota > Metazoa > Chordata > Amphibia > Anura > Ranidae > Lithobates > Lithobates sylvaticus. The sequence goes on along the minus strand of CM053038.1, from coordinate 142,809,441 downwards.
GAAACATTTTAGTATGTCTTAAAAATTGTTGTTACTCTCACAATCCAACGGCAGTAAAAAATGTTTCATGGCTTATTCTTACCATTTATTAACCTCTTCAGCCCTGGAAGGATTTACCCCCTTCCTGACCAGAGCACTTTTTGTGATACGGCACTGCGTCGCTTTAACTGACAATTGCGCGGTCATGCGACGTTGCACCCAAACAAAATTGATGTCCTTTTTTTCTCACAAATAGAGCTTTCTTTTGGTGGTATTTGATCACCTCTGCGATTTTTTTAAATTTTTGCGCTATAAACAAACAGCGACAATTTTGGAAAAAAATGTCATTTTTTTTTTTACTTTTTGCTATAATAAATATCCCCCAAAAATATAAAAAAACTAATTTTCTTTCTTGGTTTAGGCCGATATGTATTCTTCATATTTTTGATAAAAAATTGCAATAGGCGTAATATTGATTGGTTTGCTCAAAAGTTATAGCGTCTACAAAATAGAGGATAGATTTATGACATTTTTATTATTGATTTTTTTCTTAATAGTAATGGCGGCAACCTGCGACATTATGGCGGACACATCGGACACTTTTGACACAATTTTGGGACTATTGTCATTAATACAGCGATCCGTGCTATTAAAATGTGCTGATTACTGTGTAAATGACACTGGCAGGGAAGAGGACTAGGGGGTGATCAAGGGGTTAAGTGTGTCCTAGGGAGTGATTCTAACTGTGGGGGGGGGGGGTTGCCTTACTAGAACATGGCAGAGATCACTGCTCCCGATGACGGGGAGCATTAGATCTGTCATGTTGCTAGGCAGAACAGGAAAATTCCTTGTTCCTTGCTCCGTGACACGATCGCGGACACAGTCACGGAGTACGCAGCAGGCGCACACCCCCACAATGCCGCGATTTAAAGGGGATGTACCTGTACGCTTATTTGTCCAGTCCTGCCATTGTGCCGACGTATATCGGCACGCGCTGGTCGGCATGTGGCTAGAGAATTAAACCTGACTAACAAAACATTGTCAAACACAATGACCTAGAGTGTATATAATTATTTAAAACCATGAAAACGCTATAAAACTTCAGATTTCAGTGTATGATGTTTTTACACAGAATTTTAGGGGGAGTTTTAATAAAACGGGTGCACACAGAATCTGGTACAGCTGTGCATAGTAACTAATCGGCTTATAACTTCAGCTTGTTCAATAAGCCCTTGTTTACATTGTCAGGTCAAATCGCATGACAAGTTGTAGCCTATTGGCGGCAATGGCACCATTCCAATCAGTGCGACGCCAACTTTGCCGATTTCGGGTGCGACTGATTTCAGGTGCATGAAGCTGCACAGATGTCTTTCAAGTAGCATCTGAAATCACACTGACATGCTACTTTGAAATCGCGCTACTTCAAGTGAAAAGGAAACAAAATGTACCACTCCTTAGTAAAAAAAAAGTAAGATATAACACTGAGGTTAGGTAGTGATCTTCATGTAAAGCTATAACCTTTGTAGCCTATCTATGTAGATCCCCTAGTAGTGCCCTTGCCAACTGTTCTGCAGTCTGCACATATTGTAATGCCCACAGGCATCATGACCAGTAAGCCCATCACTGGCCTGTGTCTGCTTCAAATAATGGTACAAATCCATGAGTTAAAAAATAAAATAAAATAAATATTTATAACTTTTCATTTAGATTGGTTTCCACACACTTGTTCCCTGAAAGTGTTAGTTTGTCTCCACTTTAGGCTGCTTTCACACTGGGACGGTGCGGGGCGGTGATGGTAAAGCAGCGCTATATTTAGCGCTGCTTTACCATCGTTTTACCCGCGGTATGCAGCCGCTAGCAGGGTGGTTTTAGCAGCGGCGCTTTGCGGGCGGTATCCCCGTGGTCTCCCATTGATTTCAATGGGATGGAGCGGTATAGGAGCGGTGAACACACCGCTCCTTCACCGCTCCAAAGATGCAGCTAGCAGGACTTTTTTTACCGTCCTGCTAGCGCACCGCTCCAGTGTGAAAGCCCTCAGGGCTTTCACACTGGAGACACAGCAGCAGCTGTTTCGGGTCGGTTTGTAGGCGCTATTTTTAGCGCAATAGCGCCTGCAAACCGCCCCAGTGTGAAAGCAGCCTTAGTGAGGATTTTACTGTAGTATGCATGGCCCATGGGACACAACACGAATATAAAAGATGAGCCCAAAACTGATCAGTTTGAGAGATTGAGTTTGGGTGTTACAGGAAAATACCGTTCAATTAAAATTTTCAAAACGGTCATTGAACATTGTTTTCCAAACTAAAGGAAAAAATATTTTGACTGGAGCTGGGCAATACCTTTTTACATAGTTGCATCATTACTTCAATGGCTATTTTTTTTCTATAGGGCAAGAGTGTGACCAGTAAGAATAATGCCCAAGACTGTTATTTGGGGATCAGTAATGTGCCTAAGTTAACAATGGAAGAAGTGGACTATCTGTTTTCTCATGGCAGGGGCCATCGTAGGGAGATTGCTATTTCCATGGAACGGGTAGGTATTTATATTTTTTTACTCAATATACTGTTTTCTGTCTTTAAGGCCTCAAGCACACTGGGTGGTTTTGGTGTCGCTCTTGGGAGCGCCTGGCATTTTTTTTCTGCCTCTAACCATCTCTGCATGTTAGCCTATGTGGCCATGCACGCATAGATGTTTAGAGGCAGAAAAAAAATCAGCTGCCAGTGCATCCAGGAGCAGCGTGCCAAATGTTTTGGCAGAAAAAGCGCTTGATGTATGTAAATGTGTTAACATGCCTAAAAGTATGTTTAGGGCTTGAGTGTTAATTAATTTCATTGGCTATAATAAATGATTATTCTGGCCAATAAAATAAGTTAACGCCCAAGTGCTTGATGCACCTAAACACTTTAAACTACATGCATTTACAAGCGTCGCACTTTCTTTTTTTTTTTCTGCCTAAACACTGCTACCAGGAGGAAAGGTGTCTAGGAGTTTTGACAAAAACATCCAGTGTGCTTGAGGCCTAATAAAATCATGCAATTTAGATGCGAAAGATGACGGCATAGAGGATACAAATGTATGCTTTTCAAATGGCTATTGTTTTTGGATCTTCTCTAATGCTCTTCTCTAGCATTCCAGTTGGCCTGTCTGTAGAGTTTTTTTCAAGTTTGTTTATTTATTTATTTATTTATTTATTTATTTTTTTGATGGACACCCCGCCGGTCCAGAGGAGCTGCGGGCAGGAGTTTTTAGGCGAGGCGGCGGCTTCGGCCTAGCCTGCGGCGTCCGGCCTCGTGGACTAGGCTGAAGTCGTGGCCTCGCCTAAAAACTCCTGCCCGCAGCTCCTCAGGACCGGCGAGGTGTCCATCAAAAAAAGAAAAACTTGATTCAAGATTTAAATCTGATTTTTTTTTTTTTCCCCAGCCCTACCTGTCTCTGCTACTTCCTTGTTTGAATTATGGATCAAGCTAGCTAATGTAGTAAATATTAATCAATTCCACATCATACAGTCTGTTTACTGTTTTGAGTTCTGATTTGACTGCAGTTCATTTTCAATCAAATTTAGAATTTTTGATATGTTGCATTAATACAGTAGATTGTGCCTCTTTGTGGAAGTAGACTGTGGGTTCTGAGAATTATCAGTTGATTAGTCCCTTTATTGTTGGAAAGGCATAATGCCAAATAGGATATTTTCACAGTAATCCATAGCAACCAGTTAAAACCATGAAATCCTCATTAAAGCTGAACTCGAGGCAAACAGCTGAATACAGTTGCAATGCATATTTGTTAGTTGTACTGTTTGCCAAATTATTTGTATTTCTTTGCAGGCAGTCCTGAGGTTTATACAGCACTGTTAGGCTGCATAGCCTGTCTGATGACCTGACTTTCCTCTTCTACAGTTATAAAATATAGGCCGATTAACTTCCTTCTGCCCAACCTGTAATTGAACAGCGAAGGAATAGTAGAATATTGCTAAGGTCATCCCATGCTCCTCTCCTTCTGTCAGCATGTTCTTTGTAAGCACATCTGATTGACTTCTAGTGCTGTCAATCCTTTACACAAGTTGATAAAACAAAAAAGAAAAAAGCAAAGACTGAAGGAGTTTAGGTAGCTACTTAAAGTATCTGTTAACCTAGAAAAAATAAAATAAAAATCCTGTTCCTTTAAAGCATGTTATACAGCACAGTGCTTGTGCTGTGTCATTTGGCCCCCTGTAATACCTGAAGTACCTGGCTGATCCTTCCTTGTTCTGCCCTCCCCTTTGTAAACTGACCACGGTTTACCATGGCTGCTGAGCCCTGACACCATGGTCAGTTTACATGCCTCTGTCACCCGCGCTCTCCTCTCTGCTGTCCTGTGGTCCTCCTCTACCCCCCTCCATGCCTGTCAGCTGCGTGTCCGTGCCCGCCCCCTCCTGCTGCTGAAATTACTGTTCAATTTTTGAACTATCCTCTCTGTTTATTAATGTAATCTGCTCCTGTGTCTGTGTCTTATAAAAAAAAATGCAGCTATATATCTGTTTCTGGAGTGTTGATCGGTGCTCACGTGACCCACTGCCTCATTCCTCCTCGCCTCCTGATTGACGTCAGTGAGGGATCCTCGGCCCCGCCCGCTGCAGCTGTCAGGCGGAGAGAGGAGATAGCTGGTGGGTCATGTGAGCGCCAATCGGTGCGATGAAAACAGCATTTTTTTCCGGCCGGCGCAGTGCATTGCTGGCTGATGATTGGCCAAGCATGCACTGTGACCCGGCATGCTTGGCCAAAGCGCCAGCAGCGAGGAGAGCAATAATTGGCTACAAGCAGGACGCCTGTAGCCAATTAAAGCTCAGGGGCTTTAGTACACACCCCACTCTATAAAAGGCCGCCACGCCGTCGGCCCAGGGCACATGTGTTCCGGCTTTTAGAAGAGCAGTCTGCTGATTGATTTCTTCTTTGCTAAACCATTGCTGACTCCTGAGTCATTCAAATCAATACTGATCATTGCTGCTGATTGCACTGAGTGTGATATTATCTGCTGCTGGGGATGAGTCTGGTGTGTGCGTGCTGTTAGCACAGCATTGCAGTAGCACCAATCGCAGTGCTGTTAGAACAGCATTGCACCCCAACTTCTGTCCCAACCTTCTGTCCCATCCCAGGCAGGGATTTATAGGAGCCATATTGTGTTTGTGTCAGCACACATAGGAGCTAGTGTGTGTGTTGTCAGCACACATAGGACCTATAGTGTGTTTGTGTCAGCACCCATAGGACCTATAGTGTGTTGTGAGCACACATAGGAGCTCTATTTTTTTGTCAGCACACATAGGACCTATAGTGTGTTTGTGTCAGCACCCATAGGACCTATAGTGTGTTGTGAGCACACATAGGAGCTCTATTTTTTTGTCAGCACCCATAGGACCTATAGTGTGTTTGTGTCAGCACCCATAGGACCTATAGTGTGTTGTGAGCACACATAGGAGCTCTATTTTTTTGTCATCACACATAGGACCTATAGTGTGTTTGTGTCAGCACCCATAGGACCTATAGTGTGTTGTGAGCACACATAGGAGCTCTATTTCTTCGTCAGCACCCATAGGACCTATAGTGTGTTGTGAGCACACATAGGAGCTCTATTTTTTTGTCAGCACACATAGGACCTATAGTGTGTTTGTGTCAGCACCCATAGGACCTATAGTGTGTTGTGAGCACACATAGGAGCTCTATTTCTTCGTCATCACACATAGTACCTATAGTGTGTTTGTGTCAGCACCCATAGGACCTATAGTGTGTTGTGAGCACACATAGGAGCTATATTTTTTTGTCAGCACACATAGGACCTATAGTGTGTTTGTGTCAGCACCCATAGGACCTATAGTGTGTTGTGAGCACACATAGGAGCTCTATTTTGTTGTCAGCACCCATAGGACCTATAGTGTGTTTGTGTCAGCACCCATAGGACCTATAGTGTGTTGTGAGCACACATAGGAGCTCTATTTCTTCGTCAGCACACATAGTACCTATAGTGTGTTTGTGTCGGCACCCATAGGACCTATATTGTGTTGTGAGCACACATAGGAGCTCTATTTTTTTGTCAGCACACATAGGACCTATAGTGTGTTGTTAGCACACAAAGGAGCTATAGTGTGTTTGTGTAAGCACACATAGGAGCTCTATTTTTTTTTGTCAGCACACATAGGAGCTATAGTGTGTTGTCAGCACACATAGGAGCTATAGTGTGTTGTCAGCACACATAGGAGCTATAGTGTGTTTGTGTCAGCACACATAGGAGCTAGTATGTGTGTGTGTCAGCCCAGTTCTTGTCATCGAAGGCAGCCTCTATCTGCCATAGGGCCCTGTTGCTGTCATCTAAGGCATCCATCTGCAGGAGTTAGTGTGTGTGCTGTGTGACTCCAGCACAATATACACTACCCACTACAATGGCTGGAAGACCGCCAAGGAGAGGCAGACAGCCCCGAGGCAAGAACACAGGGCAAGCAGGCTCTGTTTCTAGAGACAACAGTGCTGGTCGTGGACGTGATCCTGCATCGTCATCAGCACGTGGCCATGGGACACGCTTGTCTTTGTTTTTGGCAGCTGGATGTTGAGCCGCATCATGCCGAAGGCTTGGTAGAATGGATGACCAAGCCCTCCTCATCCTCCTCATCCTCTCTCACCCAGACTCAGGGTACCGGCAGAGCAGCTGCCAAGGCGCACTCAATGGCTTTATCAGGCACCCCTTCCCTAGACCCACCATGTCCTCCTGAGGAGTCCCCCGAACTGTTTGAGCACAGTGTTGGGTACATGCTCCAGGAGGATGCCCAACGATTTGAAGGCTCGGATGATGATACCCAGCTTGAGGAAGGCAGTAGTGTGCGCGCAGAGAGAGGGGATGCTGAAGGACAGCAATCTGGCAGTAATGTTCCACCAGCTGAAGCTTACTGCCAGGTTTTCTCTAGTGGTGAAGAGGGAGGGGATGATGAGGTCACTGACTCCACGTGGGTGCCTGAAGGGAGAGAGGAGGAGGAGGAGGAGGAGGATGCGGCGGCACATGTCCAACGAGGCAGGATGCCCCCTGGAGGCCAGCTAGAGGCCAGCACACCAACTGAATCACACTGCAGAGCTGCACGTTATCACAAAAGTTCTTTGGTGTGGGCCTTTTTTGAGACGAGTACATCAGATTGCACCACTGCTATTTGCAATATTTGTCTCAAGCGTATCTCGCGTGGCCAAAACATCAGCCGCTTGGGCACCACAAGCATGACCAGACATATGTCGACCTGCCATGCAGCTCGTTGGCAAGCACACATTAAAGACCCACACCAAAGAACAAAGCAGACCTCTCCTTGCTCCTCATCAGCTGGGATCTCCATCCCCACTATATCTTCAGTCCTCTCTGAAAGCTGCTCTGAGAGGACTGAAGGTGTAGAATTAGGTGTGTCACAACCAAGTACTTGCAGTACACCGACGTCCGATTGTAGCAGGCAAATTTCCCTGCCCCAGCTGCTGGACCGTCGAAAGAAGTATACTCCCAGCCATCCACATGCCCAGCGGTTGAATGCTAGCTTGGCTAAATTGCTAGCACTTCAACTGCTGCCTTTTCAGTTGGTAGACTCGACCCCTTCCGTGAGTTTGTTCAATGTGCGGTTCCTCAGTGGCAGGTTCCCAAACGCCACTTTTTCTCACGGAAGGCGATTTCGTCTCTTTACCGGCATGTGGAAGGCAATGTCCATGCCTCGCTGGACAGGGCGGTCAGCGGTAAGGTGCATATTACCGCGGACTCATGGTCCAGCAGGCATGGACAGGGACGTTATCTGTCTTTCACGGCCCATTGGGTCACTCTATTGGCAGCTGGGAGGGATGCAGGACAAGGTGCAGTAGTGTTGGAGGTTGTTCCGCCACCTCCAAAATGCTACTACTGGTTGTGACACACCTCTCTCCTCCACCCCCTCCTCCTCTTCTTCTTCCTCCATGGCCTCTTCGAGTGCTCTGTCCTCGGAACCAGCGGTGCTCCGTAGGCGTACAAGGGGCTACGCGAGTACGCAGGCAAAAATATGCCATGCCGTGCTTGCACTGGTGTGTTTGGGGGACAGGAGCCACACTGGGGCAAAGGTCTGGCAGCTCTGCGGGGGCAGGCCGAGAGGTGGTTGACGCCACGCCAGCTTAAGCCAGGAATGGTGGTTTCTGACAATGGCACCAACCTCCTCTCCGCCCTGCGACAGGGGCAGCTCACCCATGTGCCCTGTATGGCTCACGTCCTCAACCTGGTGGTGCAGCGGTTCTTGGGCAGGTACCCAGGCTTACAGGATGTCCTGAGGCAGGCCAGGAAAGTCTGTGTGCATTTCCGCCGATCGTATAATGCCAGTGCTCGGCTGGCTGAACTGCAAAAGGAGTTGAACCTGCCCAAGAACCACCTAATATGTGACATGCCCACCAGGTGGAACTCAACGTTGGCCATGCTGCAGCGACTGCACACACAGCAGAGGGCCATCAATGAGTACCTTTGCGACTACGGCACCAGGACAGGGTCAGGGGAGCTTGGCTTTTTTTCCCCACGCCAGTGGAGCATGATCAGGGATGCATGCACTGTCCTCTCACCATTTGAGGAGGCCACGAGGATGGTGAGCAGTGACAGTGCATGCATCAGTGACACTGTACCTCTTGTCCACCTGTTGGAGCATACGCTGCGTGGGATAATGGACAGGGCACTTGAGGCAGAACAGAAGCAGGAAGAGGAGGACTTCCTTGCCTCTCAAGGCCCCCTTTATCCAGACAGTGTTCCTTCTGTCCCACCCATCACACAGGAAGAGGATGAGGAGGAGGAGGAGGAAGATTGTGTGAGCATGGAGGTGGAGCCTGGCACTCAGCATCAGCAGTCTTTTTTAGGGATGATGTACAGTCCCAACAAACCAGTGGACTTGTACGTGGCTGGGAGGAGGTGGCTGGCGATCATGTCGTCCTCAGTGACCCAGAAGACTCCGGACCGAATGCCTCAGCTAACCTACGTTGCATGGCCTCCCTGATCCTGCAAAGCCTGCGGAAGGATCCTCATATTCTTCGGATCAAGGAGAGTGACCATTACTGTCTGGCCACTCTCCTTGATCCACGGTACAAGGGTAAGGTTGCGAACCTTATCTTGCAGTCGCAGAGGGAGCAGAGGATGAGACATCTCAGGGAGGCCTTGCAGAAAGGTCTGTGCAACGCGTTCCCAGAAACTGGGAGGTTACAAACTCCTGGTCCTGGACGACGAGTTGCTGAGGCATCGGTCAGTAGCAGAAAGAGCGGTGGGGAAGGTGGACGTCTGACCGATGCGTTCAGACAATTTTTTAGTCCGCAGCCCCATCAGTCTTGGATCACCACCATTTGGAAAATCGGGAAGAACTCCGGACAGCCGCACACCGGGAAAGTAAAATTCAAAAATGGTTTATTTAAAAGCAAAAAAACACTTCAATCCAGACACGGCAAAAAGGGGGGGTACAGAGCTGACGCGTTTCGCACTACAACTAGTGCTTACTCATAGCTAATGAACTCTCAAATGAATGTCAAATATATATGGTTACAGGGTATGCATCACATGATTACTTGATGGGAAAAGGGCTGTTGCGAACAGCTGAAGCCTAAATTTGATTGGATCTCAACATGTGCTGCTAGGCTAACCCTTCAGAGTGAGAATAACCAATTTATAAGAAACCAGACTAAATTTAAAGACAAATTAAGTAAAAGTAAAAGGATTGTAGAACCTAGTAAAGAAAGTGTATAAATGTGTATATATACATAAAAAGTCCAATAAATGAAATAGAAACAAAATCAAGACCCTAGTGGGTTTTCTTGTAAGCAGTACGTGTAATATGCAGAAAATAGTGAAATACATGTGAACAAATAATGGAATTATCATAAATATATATAAAATATATAGACTCGCCGGAAAAACTTTGCCTATATTTTTATTACAAAAAGTGAGTGAAAAAAGTGAATTAATCGTGTAGTGTAAACAAAACCAATTATTCATATTAAGTATATCTGTTGACCAAATCTCTTGGATGAGGCCTGCTGCACAACACATATGGAGATCCAACCTAATACATCAGAATTATACTTGAATTATGATCGTAGTGATACAAGTACACAATGTGTCATAAATTAAATTAAATTAAGAGTGCTTCTTAACAACATTTAATGTCAAAAACTCTACATGTGCACTGTGTTGATGGATATTCTCGTTCCTTATTCTATACATTCTGCCATAGTGAAAACTTATCAAGTGAATAATGAACAAGTAGTAATGACTCCACTATGTTAAAAATTATTAAAGTGATAAAGTGTTTATACTTAAATAAAATAAAATAGGGGATCGTGCACCCTATAGAAAGTATATCTATATAACCTATTTATTATTTTTAGTGTTGTTCAACCAAATTTATAGCCTGCATAATACACTAAAGGCTACATCTTTTAAATGGTTTTTGGCAGAACCCTGCTTACTAGCTACTGGCAAAGTCGATCTTAAACTTATGTTTTGTGCTCCGGTTTATGCGATGATAATGTGTGGCCAGTGGCTAAAACTAATCTCTTTGAGACTCCGTGTTTGTGTGAAATTGGAACAATCTGTGGACATCAGTAGCCATATAGGAATAAAAGTCCCGACCGATGTCGGTGCTTCTATGGGGCAGCGGGATGTAAAGGCATCGCGAGGACGGACTATTTTTTAGCATCTATAAACTACTGACCAATATCTATTCGGGTAGAAATACCTGGGACGTTAGTAGAAACACAGAAAAGTAAATCGAATATATATTATGGTAAACTACATGTAAAACGTGTTAACTAGTCTGTGTATAGCTCAAAAGTCAATGGAGAATGTGCTATTTCATAAACTGTGGGCATTGTCTGGTAGAACACTTTGGCACTGCAATATTGTAAAGCAAGTCGCAAAAGGTATTCTAATCTCAGTGACAGCCGTGTTTCAGAGAAATTGCAACCAATGACAGTGCACCACTATGTATGTATAGTGATACGATTCGGACTATGAGCTTCGATCACCACCAGCTACCAGGCACCTGAAGCGGATATAACTGAATAATTTATAATGTCACATCCCTTCAAGACTGCCTATGCTGATGCTGAGTCACTGTCCTGTTATGTTCACTGACTATCCTCTTCCTCCTCCTCAATGATCCATTCCTTGATAGCTTGGAAGAACATTTTTGTTTCTGGGTGCCACCACACCAGTGCCTAAGGCACAATTTTTCAGCCCCTGTATAACAGGGGCGTGTAATTACAATTTTTTTTAAAAATGCTTCGCAACAGGTCTAAATGCTGTGCTCCAAGTACAGTATCTGTGAGGGGTTGCAGTGTTGTGGCACCAGCACCAGTGCCTAAGGCCCAATTTTTCAGCCCCTGTTTACCAGGGGCGTATAATTACAATTTTTTAAGCAATGCTTCGCAACAGGTCTGACTGCTGTGCTCCAAGTACAGTATCTGTGAGGGGTTGCAGTGTTGTGGCACCAGCACCAGTGCCTAAGGCACAATTTTTCAGCCCCTGTTGGGGCGTGTAATTACAATTTTTAGACACTGCTTTGCAACAGGTCTCATTGCTGTGCTCAGAGTACAGTATCTGTGATGGGTTGCAGTGTTGTGGCACCAGCACCAGTGCCTAAGGCCCAATTTTTCAGTCCCTGTTTAACAGGGGCGTGTAATTACAAATCTTGATCTAATAGTTCACAGCAGGGCTCATTCCTGCGCCCACCAAGAGTAACTGTGAGGGCTTACAGTCTTGTGGCAACACCGTCCACCACCACCACCACCAAAGGCCCAATTTTTCTGCCCTGTTCGACAGGTCCATGCAATTACAAATCTTGATCTAATAACTCACAGCAAGGCCCATTCCTGCGCCCACCAAGAGTAACTGTGAGGGCTTACAGTCTTGTGGCAACACCGTCCACCACACCACCACCACCAAAGGCCCAATTTTTCTGCCCTGTTCAACAGGTGCATGCAATTACAAATCTTGATCTAATAACTCACAGCAGGGCCCATTCCTGCGCCCACCAAGAGTAACTGTGAGGGCTTACAGTCTTGTGGCAACACCGTCCACCACCACCACCACCAAAGGCCCAATTTTTCTGCCCTGTTCAACAGGTCCATGCAATTACAAATCTTGATCTAATAACTCACAGCAGGGCCCATTCCTGCGCCCACCAAGAGTAACTGTGAGGGCTTACAGTCTTGTGGCAACACCGTCCACCACCACCAAAGGCCCAATTTTTCTGCCCTGTTCAACAGGTGCATGCAATTACAAATCTTGATCTAAATACTCACAGCAGGGGCGATTCCTGTGCCCACCAAGAGTAACTGTGAGGGCTTACAGTGTTGTGGCTACACCAACATCTAATGGGGCAAATTTCTGCAGAGTATATACGGCAGGCCCCTACTTTCAAACATCCAACTTACAAACGACTCCTACTTGCAAACGGAAGGAGAAAACAGGAAGTGAGAGGAAATCTACCCCTAGGAAGGGAAATTCGATCCTGTTAGATTTAATTTGGGGAAAAAGGTTTGTCCTCTCTACTGATCCTTGTTTCAATTAAAACTCCACTTTTCCAAAAACATTTGTCATTGGGACGGAAAGTGAGGTGAAATGTTCTGAACAGATGTGCAAAGACAGCAAATGTTACAGGGGTGATAACCCCTCCCTATGTTCTCCAAAAAGCTTAAAAATAGATTTTTTTTGGATGGAGCTAAACTTCATAATGTACCTGTTCAGATTCTACTTAAGAACAAACCTACAGTCCGTGTCTTGTTTGCACGGCCTGTATACTGCTGTTCAGAGTATATAGGTTTGTAGGTATAGGGTTTTATTTTGGGTGCGGGGTCCCCCTTAATACAAGACCCAAAGGGGGTGGGGGGGGGGGGTGATGGGGTAGCCATGCCATTTTTCTCAAGGATTTTCAGCCATATGGCCAGGACAAGACATGACATTAAAGCCGCAAGTGGTTTTAAATGGCTTCTTTTTTTCCTTTACAAATGTCATTTTGTGCAGGGACAGTTCTAAACACGGGAAACACATGCCACTTCACAGGCATACTTTAGACACCCCCCAGGTACCATATTTAAAGGAATATTTCACTTTTTTTTTTCACTTTATGTATAATTAAAATGACTGCTCCCGAAAAAACGTTAGTTTTTAAAAGTTTTTTTTGCATTGATATATGTCCCCTGGGGCAGGACCCGGGTCCCCAAACCTGTTTTATAACATTAACATGCATATTGGCCGTTGTAATTAGCAATTTTGATTTTGAACGTTTGCGTCCATTCTAACGAATAGGGTTCGAAAATTTGCGCGAACTTTCGGTCCGTTCGAAGGTTCTGGTTCGAACCGAACCCGGGGGTGTTCGGCTCATCCCTAGTCCTAAGCGATGATGTGTATGTAGACAGGAAGTGGCTGAAGGGGTTGGTGGATAGCAGCAGTACTGAAATGAACAAAAGGATGATAAGATAAAAGCAGGATTTTATGAGATAAAAGCAGGATTTTATGAAAAAATGCCAAGTGCCTGATACACAGTGCTTAGTGAATTTAAATCTTCTACTTGGGCAGGCATCTCTAAATGGCGGACCGTGTCTCATCTGGACCCACGGTTGAGCCATTGAGGAGCTGCTTCTTTCCCCTGTCTCTACTGCTGTCATGCTCAAGATGGCAATGAACAGAGAATGGTGGCATAGCCGCACTGGATAGAGGACGGGAGCAGGAACTGCACAAGTTAACTTTCCAGAATAACTCATCAGGTGATAAGATGCTGGTTGGGGGCGGAGAAATGTAATGGGGACACGTGCTGTGGGGGGCTAAAGGGGGGCAGTACTGTAAGGGGGGAGATGTGAAAGGGGGCAGTGCTGTTGGAGGAGATATAAAGGGGGGCAGTTCTGTCGGGTGCTGTGGGGTGTGATGTAAAGGGGGGCAAGTGCTGTGGGGGGGTTGATGTGAAGCGGGGGCAGTGCTGTTGCTGGGTGATGTAAACGGGGCGGGCAGTGCTGTGGAGGGGTGAGGGACGGGGGGTTTGATGTGAAGGTGGCAGTGGACACTAATGTGAAGGGGAAACTAATGTGAAGTGGGGGACTGTCATTTTCGTGGAACTGAGGACACTGATATAAAATGAGGGGGCTGTAATGGTAAGGATCTGAGTCATTGCACAAACATGCAATTCGGACCTCAATGAATTTTAATTCAATATCTCTGTACTTGGGGTATAGACACTTTAAAATTCCTGTTTGCATTGTGATCATGAACCTGGCATGCTTGGCGTGCGAACGGTGTCCAGTCCTCTTAAGAGTGGCATCAAAACGTTTTAAATGTAGTCAGCTTTACAGAATATTATATTGCTATGAAAAATTATCTTGTAGTAATATTTAGGAAACATTTCCATTCCTATCCTGAAAATGATGGCAAACCTAAAATTACTGACTGAGGATGAATCTAGGAGTTGTATTATCAAACCTTCTTTGGCTGGATACGGATATGTAGATGATTCTTTAGCCTGGAAGGAAAAATCTTAGTTTCAGAATGTATAACTTGATGCATCAATCATTCTTGGCTTGATAGCCGCAGATACTCATCCTCAGAGATTGCTCATTCAGGATTTCTTTTAGATGATGAAACCAGTGTTGTATATTATGCTCTTCTTTCTGGTCATGTGGATCATTTAACACTTAAAGGTTTAGTCCACCCATAAGTGAAATATCAGTTATTAATGGAACCCCATACTTGATTTGCCTTTTACATCTTTTGAAGACTTCAGTTGTAAAACGTTCTTGTACCTAGCCATGCTTTGGAGTCTTAAATCACAAAATAGGTGATTCCACTCGTGGTGTATTCTCCGTGTAGAAGGAAGTCCTGATTATTACTAGGGCAGGTGTGCAGACCTGAAAATTCAACTTGGAGATCACTATGCAGGTAAAAATCTGCTTATAATAAATACCAGTTTTGGGTGGGCCGTTGACAATTTAAAGAGAAGCACAAGTACTCCATAGTGTGGTGTGCTCGCTGTTCTATTTATTTTTGCCTGTTCTATTTTCTCATGATGAATGTCAAATTACAGTGTAAAAGTCAGAGCTGCGCTGTTTCCTTTTATGGTCAGAAACATTGGACAAAAAGAATGCTATGTCAGTTGGCAAGAACCTCACACAATAGCGATGAACAAGTGGCTTTGCAGTAGTTAGCACACTGAATTGCAAAGCTGGCACAAATAATGCTTGCTGACTTGTCCATTAATCCCTAGCATAGCCTGTGTTAAAGCTCAATAAACATCACTTTATACTGTAACTGCTGGAAGTTACATTGATGTGGAAGAGATCATTGGACTAAAGCTGGTCATACACCAGTAGAATTTCCTTTGAAATCTTTCATTTTTGTTCATTCAAGTTTCTAATGCTTAGTGGGGTCAAATCAATGATCGTTGTTTGTAGTGCTGAGAAAATTTGAAAGAGCAGAATGTGTTTTTATTTTTTTATTTCAACAAACAAATTTCTAACTGTGAAGGTGGTTTACATCTGGGAAAAATCATACATGTTGTACATGATCATACATGAAACCTGTTTGATAAGTCTGGGATTCCATTCCATTAGCAGCTCAAATTTGTGGCGGCACAGTGGTGTAGTGGTTAGCACTCTCACCTAGCAGTAAGAAGGGTCGCTGGTTCGAATCCCAACCACGACACTACCTGCCTGGAGTTTGCATGTTCTCCCTGTGCCTGCGTGGGTTTCCTCCGGGTACTCCGGTTTCCTCCCACAATCCAAAGACATGCAGGTAGGTTAATTGGCTTCTGTCCAAAAATTGGCCCTAGTATATGAATGGGGACCTTGAATTGTGGGCTCCTTGAGGGTAGGGACTGATGTGAGTGTGCAATGTACAGGGATGGGGACAATTGTAGACACTCGCTCAGGTTGAACTGGATGGACTGATGTCTTTATTCAACCTTACTAACTATGAAATTTCAAATGAAATTAGTTAACTTCACAACATAAAGAATATTCTGATGAATAATGTTTCGATGAATGTCCAAAGGAAAATCGACATCATAACCATATATGACCAGTGTATGTAGAAGACCGTTTGTTTCACCCTTTGGCTGATAGGTCACCACTTCTAGCTGGCCAGGTCTGTACACTGTACAGACCTGGCATTCCCCCTTCTGCTATAAGCTCATGAGCCTATAACAAAACTGTTCAGCAGACTGCTGAGCAAATTAATTGCTCTGAATAATGGCTAACAATCCACTGATCAGAGCTGTTGACCCACCTGCTGCTGCTGCTTCTGAAATTTCTCCATGAAATTTCTCCTGCTTTCCCCTCTCCACTTACCCTGCCATGGCTAAAATGACCGCTAAAATGACCCCCCCCCCCCCTCTACCACCATGCTGATTACCGCCGCACCGATCCCTGCAGCTCTGATTCTCCCTAATGCCCCCCAGCACCATTCCGATCAGCAACACTGATACACTGTTGCTTCCCTGCAACTGCTGGCTCCTTCTCGTCTGCCCTCTCTCACCGGCATTAGGTGTTGCAGGGGAGCCACAGAGGAATATACACAAATGCATGACCTCATGTAATAGAACCCCCTCACCAACCCCTGGTGCCCTTCCCTGCAGTGCTGGCTTTCCTTTCTCCTACTCTCCCACCAACTGCTGCTGGGGCAGGAGATTGGTTTCAGGATGGAAGAGGAGGGAGTCATTTTCTTGAATGAACACAGTGCGATTGGTATCGCTTCTGTGTTCATTTGTCAGTGAGAACATTCAGCCCACAAAAATACTGTGTGTTGTCAGCCTGCAAAAGGACTTAGGAGCTGTGTGCGTTACTGGCAGACCAAAAGCCATTTTTATGTACCTTCAGGGTCTTTACAGCGGTTCTTCGGTCTGAAAAAAAAGAGTCAGCAGCTACAGTATTTGTTTTAACATGACACTTGCATGTCCAGGGATCCAGTGCCATCATCACCCGAGCAGGCTGTTCTGCCCTCTTTATGTCCAGGCACCAGCATGTTTACTTTAGGAAACCGGCTGTGACTGCTTGCAGTTTCACACTGCACATGCACAAGCCCTGCTTCGCTTGGTGAATGGCCCCGCCCCGTATGGCGTCACCGCTCCATCATGCCCAGGGCAGTGACCTCACCCGGTGACCCTGCCCCATGCCAATATAAGTAGTGGCACACCGCACACCCAGCATTAGAGTGTGAGAGAGCGCTGAGTCAACATCGGAAGAAGAAGAACAGGGGGCAGCAGAGAGGACCCGGCAAAAGAGCAAGAAGACATCAGAGAAAATCCAGCAGAGGCAGAAGACAGCGGAAAGAGGGGGAAGACCCGGAGAGGGCTAGAAGACTTCAGCGGAGCACGAGGGGAGAAGAACCGGCAGAGGCAGAAGACGTCAGTGGAGGAGGCAGAAGAGCCGGAGAGGGGAGATGATATCTGAAGCGACAACGGAGCTGCCTTAATAACTTGCTTTAAAAACATGTGTAATGTGTTTTATTTTTGACACTTTTTTTTTTTTAGGTGAATGGGTAGGGGTACAATGTACCCCTATACTCATTCACATAAGGTGGGGGGCTAGAACCTGGGGAGATTCTAATAAGCTCCCCGCCCGCAGACCCCGACAACCAATGGACAGGGTTGTCGGGAAGAGGCCCTCGTTCTCATCAACATGAGGGCAAGGTGCTTTGGGGTGGGGAGTGCAAGGCCCTTGCTGCCCCAAAAGCACCCCCCCCCCCGATGTTGAGTGCATGCTGTCTGGTATGGTTCAGAAGGGGGGGCACTCACTCGTCTCCATCACCTTTTCTTACCTGCCAGGCTGCGTGCTCGGATAAGTGTCTGGTATGGATTTTGGGGGGACCCCACACCAATTTTTTCGGCGCGGGGGTTCCCCTTAAAATCCATATCAGACCTAAGGGCCTGGTATGCTCTTGGAGGGGGAACCCATACAAATTTGGCGTTGAGTTCTCCCTAGAGATTCATACCTGACACAAAGTGCCTGCATTGTCGGGGATCAAAGTCGGATCCCCGTTCATTGAAGTCAAACCCATGTTGGACTTCAAGTCGCAGGGCAAAGTCGGATCCACAGTCGTAGGACTGTCGTGACGTACGAGTGTGAACCTGATGCAGTAAACACAATCGGAGAGCTTGTAAGTAATCAATAAAAGTTGGGACACCTGTAGGAATGGTTAGCATAAACTTTCAAGGCTTAATTTACTTTACATTTTTACAACTGTGAGTAGTTAACCCATTACTTCTTCCCCAAAAAAGGCCTTTGTACAACTCTGAAATGTACATTATTTTTCAGGTTTTGTCATCCTAAACTTTTTTTTTTTACCGCTTACCCTTTTACAATTTTTAGGTTATTTACTGGACTCTATTTAAATTTCAATAAGAACTGGAAGAATGGGGGTGTATATATATATATATATATATATATATATATATATATATATATATATATATATATATATATATATATATATATATATATATATATATATATATATATATACACACCAGGATGGCTAAAAATAGATTATTTTTTTTTTTTTAAATCTTAGTTTTATTATTTAATTATTTATTTAGTTTTTATTATTTAAATCAGATTTTTTTTATCACATTTATTTTAATAAAATGCTTTTGGAGTAAAAGTATATCCAAGATACATTAATAATTTTAGTTTATTCAGCATGAAAAAAATAATTAAAAGTCATCAGCTACAAATACTGCAGCTGCTGACTTTTTTAATAATCAGATACTTACCTGTCCAGGGTCCAGCGATGCGGGGGATCGAAGCCCCGCTCGTCTCCCCCTCCATTCGGCGTCATATTGTAACTGTGGGCACCTGGCTTTGGCTAAACAGCCGGGCACCCACTGCGCATGCACTAGCGATGCCACGCGCCGTGATTGGCTGGGCAATCATCTGGGACCTGTCACGTGTCCCAGATGATTGACAGGAGGGAGGGGGCAGAGCTGAGCCCTTCCTGCGCCAAAGGGAAGTGACGTCAAGAGCACAGGCACTGAAGGAGGCAGACTATGAGGGACCCCCTAGAAACAGCCATTTAGAGGGGAGTAAAAAAAAAAAAAAAAAAAAAAATTCCAAATGTGTTTTTTTATTTTTTAGGCAATGATTTTCATGATTTTTTTTCTTTGGTGGAACACCACTTTAAATAGGGACACGTGTGTTGCAGTGCATTTTTGGTGCATTTAGGTGTGTTCCGGTGCATTCCAGTGCATTTTTGACGCGTTTTACAGCGTTTCAGTGCAGAAAAAATGCAGCATGTTTTACTTTTTTTTTACTGGAACGCACTGGAACTGCAAACACTGGTGTGAACTATGCCATTGAAAACCATATAACCTACTTTCCATGCGTTTTTTGATGCAGAAAAAAAATGCACTGGACTGCATGTGGTGTGAATTGCCCCTTAAGTTTAAATGACACTACGGGATGACAAAAATTGGTGTCTACAGGATCAGTGCATGATTCAAGGGCGAGATCAATAAGATCTGATAATGCGCACACACAGAAAAAATTGGGGAGAGGGAATTGACCCACCGGCGACTGCTCCATAGTTGAAAGATTTTCTGCATTTTCAGGATCAACAAAATAAGCCAAATTTTTATCATTTTTTTCTCACAAACAGAGCTTTCTTTTGGTGGTATTTAATTACTGCTGGGTTTTTTTATTTTTTTGCAATATAAGCGAAAAAAGAGAAATTTTTGAAAAAAAATTTTTTTTTCATAAATTTGGGCCAAAATGTACACTGCTACTTATCTTAAGTAAAAATAACCCAAATAAGTGTATATTATTTGGTTGCTGTGAAAGTTATAGCGTCTAAAAGCTATGGTGCAAATCATTGAAAAATGATCACATCTGATCACACCTGATGCACTGAAGGCCTATCTCATTTCTTGAGACCCTAACAAGCCAGGAAAGTACAAATACCCCCCAAATTACCCCTTTTTGGCAAGCAGACATTCCAATGTATTTAGTAAGAGGCATGGTGAGTTTTTTGAAGTTGTCATTTTTTCCCACAATTCTTGTAAAAATTATAATTTTTTTTTTTTTTTGCACAAAATTGTCATAAAAACAAGTTATTTCTCTCACACAGCACATGCATACTTGCAATGACACCCCTAAATACATTCTGCTTCTCCTCCTGAGTATAGTGATACCACATGTGTGAGACTTTTACATAGCCTGGCCACATACAGAGGTCTAACATCCAAGTAGCACCGTCGGGCATTCTACGAGCATAAATTGCACATCTCATTTGATGACAACCTATCACACTTTTGAAGGCCCTGGAGCACCAGGTCAATGCAAACGCCCACAAAATGACCCCATTTTGGAAAGCTAACACCACCACGTATAATCTGTGAGGCATAATGAGTCTTTTGACTGGTTAATTTTTTTCCAGTAGTATTTGGAAACTGTGGGAAAAAAATGAAAACGCATTTTTTTTTTTTTTTTTTACATAAAGTTGTCCATTTTTAAGATATTTCCAACACATAGCATGTACATAGCAAAAATGACACCCCAAAATACATTCTGCTACTCCTCCCGAGTATGGCGAAACCAAATGTGTGAGACTTTTACACAGTCTGGCCACATACAGAGGCCCAACATTGAAATAGCACCGTCAGGCGTTCTACATGCATAAATTACACATCTCATTTCTCAACCACCTATTACAGTTTTGAAGACCCTGGAGCACCAGGACAATGGAAACGCCCACAAAACGACCCCATTTTGGAAAGCTAATACCCCAACGTATAATCTATGAGGCATAATGAGTCTTTTGAATGGTTCATTTTTTTCCCCAAAAGATTTGGAATATGTGGAAAAAAAAAAAATGAAAACGCATTTTTTTTTTATACAAAGTTGTCCATTTATAAGATTTTTCCAACACATAGCATGTACATAGCAAAATTGACACCCCAAAATACATTCTGCTACTCCTCCTGAGTATGGCGATACCACATGTGTGAGACTTTTACACAGCCTGGCCACATACAGAGGCCCAAGTAGCACTGTCAGGTGTTCTAGGAGCATAAATTACACACATAAATTCCTGCCAACCTATCACATTGTTGAAGGCCCTTCACACATAGCATGTACTGTACATACCAATTACAAACCAAAATACATTCTGCTGAGCAAAGGGTAAAGAAAAGATTACCTGCGGTTTTAGTAGTGCAGTGGTCCACAGAGGAGAGCATCAGTCCAGGCAGCAGGCAGGAACGTTGACAGCGACCGCAAAACAGGCAGCAGGCAGGAATAGTCAGCACAGGTAGAGATGTTGTCAACACAGCCAATGCATTAGTCCAGATAGCAGGCAGGGATGTGGTCAGCAGCAGCAAAAGGATCAAAGGATTGTCCATGCAGCAGGCAGGAATACTGTCCATAGTTAGTAAAGGCAGCAGGCAGAGGTATGGTCAGCACAGCCAGAGTATTTTTTCCAGGGAGCAGTCAGGACCATCAAGCTTAGGGCATCGGTCAGGGAAGAATGGGGACAGGGGTGGAGGCTTCTCCCACCCAAATCTCTTTGAAGCCTCCGGACAACCAGACCCTGTTATGGGAACACAGAAAAACTGTTTTTCTGAACTCCGAACACTATTCTGGAGACCCTCACATATGTGAGACCCCTGTGTAGCAGGGTAAAAGATCAGTCCAAGGGGCAGGCAAAAACATGGTCAACAAGCCGAGGTCAGTGCAGGTAAAAGGCAGACATAGACGGTAGGCAGAGGCATAGTTGATACAGTCCAGGGTCAGTTCACTTGAAAGGCAGAAACATGGCGATAAACAATGCAGACGGTAGGCAGAGGCATACTCAAGAAACAGGAAGACAATGATATCGTTGGTTGAGGCAGGGAAATATTCATGACAGGCATTGAAAACGGGGAAATGGCAGTCTATTGGAAATATGGGCTAATAGTTTTACAGAGTGTGATATCGTCTGAGGCCAGGTAGGGAGGGACAATCGGGACAATAGAAGCTGGTGTCTTTCCTAATTCCTCTTTTTGTGCACACCCGACATTTTTTTGGGCGTTGTCTTCCGGATGCTGATGTTGGAATATGTTCCAGAAAATGACGCTCATGTAGCCTGACGCCACAATCTGAGCGAATGCTTTCTGGGGGGATTCTTCTTGATATATAAGTAAAGTGACAATGTTTTTAACCACTTGATCACTGGGCAGTTAAACCCCCTTCCTAACCAGACCAATTTTCAGCTTTCGGTGCTCTCACACTTTGAATGACAATTACTCCATCATGCAACACTGTACCCAAATGAATTTTGTGTCCTTTTTTTCACACAAATAGAGCTTTCTTTTGGTGGTATTTAATCACCGCTGGGTTTTTTATTTTTTGCGCTATAAATCAAAAAATACTGAAAATTCGGTAAAAAAAAAAAAATTCTTTGTTTCTATTAAAAATTATTGGCAGAGTGGTGGCAGAGCATTGCACAGTGGTGGCAGAGCATTGCACAGTGGTGGCAGAGCATTGCACAGTGGTGGCAGTGTATTGACCAGCGCTGTGGGCACTACACATCCAGCCCACAGCGCTGGTCCCGTCTCTCCCCCTCTCCGCTTCTCCCTTCTCTGTACCGATCGGTACAGAGAGGGGAGGGAGGAACCGGCGTCATGACGTGACGCCGGTTTGTGTACATGTGATCGCTCCGTCATTTGACAGAGCGATCACGTGGTAAACGGCCGCTATCAGCATCTGTTTACCATGATCCGTGATGTTCCCAAGTGCGCGCCCCAGGGGGCGCGCGGGAGCAAGTTTCTTGGAGGACGTCCGTGGGACGTCCACTCAGGGAAACCCGACCGTGCTGTAGACGTCTTTCGACTATAGCGCGGTCGGCATGTGGTTAATATACTTTATGAAGGTGGTGGATGTTTCTGATGATTTTTGGTAAATTATAAAATAATTTAAAAGGGCCAAAGGAAAAAAGTAAATTGCGACTTTTTTGTACCAAAAAAGGAATTTTCTTGTTGAAAGATAGGGCTGCAACATTTGGTCATTTAAATCCCCCCATAAATTTATTATATACGTTGATGCAAGAAGGCTTGCGAATGGTACTGTGTCTTCTGTGAAGTTCCACTGAGGTGTCATTGTAGATGGTAGACATCATATAAACATCTTTACTATCCCTCCACTTCACAGCCAGCACTTCCTCATTCCTCAAGCTTGCTGATTCCCCCCTTTGAATGGTTGTGGCGACAAGACGCTGTGGGAAGCCCTTTCGGTTTTTTCTTGTTGTACCACAGGCCAATGTTTTTTTTAGGTACAGGTGGCGGAGAAGGGGCAAACTAGTGTAAAAATTGTCCATATAAATATGATACCCCTTTTGGAGGAGTGGGAATGCCAACTCCCAAACAATTTTTCCACTAATTCCCATGTACGATGGACACTCAGGGGGCTGGAGCTGGGAATCTTTGCCTTCGTACACGCGGAATGAGTGCACATAACCAGTGGCGCTTTCACAGAGCTTGTTGAGCTTCAAGCCATACCTCGCTCTCTTACTGGGGATATATTGCTTGATACCCTGCCGGCCTGTGAAATGCACCAGGGATTCGTCCACAGATATGTTTTTGTCAGGGACATAAAGTTCGGCAAACTTCTTGGAAAAAAATTAATTAGGGAGCGAATTTTATATAGCTTGTCAAATTGAATTGTGAGTTGTCACTAAAATGCAGAAAGGGCAGTATAAGTTCGTATCGGGACCTGGACATGACTGCAGAAAAAACTGGCATATGATGGCTGGATTTGGTCAACCAATACTTATGTATTTCATTTTTTTTTGTAAGCCCCATGTTTAGCGTTAGGCCTAAAAACAATTTAGGCTTCGCCATTGTTAGGGGTCGCCATTCAAAAGGGCGGGCATAGCTGGAGCTGGGGTTGGCTGCAATAAATTGTTGGGCAAAAAGGTTAGTTTTGATTACTTGAAGCAATTCCATTGGGAAAAATAAATTTAAAAAATCTATCTGGGAAAAACCCACAGTGTTGACCTGCACACCTGGCTGTGCTGTAAAAGGGGGGATCGTGGCTGACCCTGCGGTAGAAGGCAGCCACAATGGGTTTGCCCAGCTTTCTGGCAGCTGCTTTTGGGCCCTAATTATTTGGCGCGCACTGGGCCTCTCCTCCTGGGGTCTAGCAGCGCTTGAACTGGGCCTCTCCTCCTGGGGTCTACTGCCGTTGGCACTGCTGGTAGATGCCTGGGGTTCAGACCATCTTCTTTTTAGGACGGACTGCTTCCTCCTCCAATTCGGATCCTGATGTGCTGCCTTCAGGGGGCTCACATTCTGAACCAGAAATGGAAACGGCGGTGAGCGGTGAGAGCTCCCTGATGCTCTCATCGCTCAGACTATTTGGTATGCCTCCTCTGGGGTGTACACCTTTCTGGAAATAGTGGCAGGTACTCTGGTGGCAGGTGGTGAGGTGGTGGGTATTCTGGTGAGGTGGCGGGTAATCTGGTGGCAGGTGGTGAGGTGGCATGTACTCTGGTGGCAGCTGGTGAGGTGGCGGGTACTCTGGTGGTACTCTGATGGCAGGTACTCTGGCAGGTGGTGGGTACTCTGGCAGGTGGTGAGGTGGCGGGTACTCTGGTGGTATTCTGGCAGGTGGTGAGGTGGCGGGGACTCTGGTGGTACTCTGGCAGGTGGTGAGGTGGCGGGTACTCTGGTGGTACTCTGGCAGGTGGTGAGGTGGCGGGTACTCTGGTGGTACTCTGGCAGGTGGTGAGGTGACGGGTACTCTGGTGGTACTCTGGCAGGTGGTGAGGTGGCTGGTACTCTGGTGGCTGGTACTCTGGTGGCAGGTACTCTGGTGGCAGGTACTCTGGTGAGGTGACAGGTACTACTGATGACAGGTAATACTGATGACAGGTACTCCTGATGACAGGTTCTCTTTATTTAGGGGGGGTGATCTGGGCACAGAGATGTAATATATACTAGTGGGTACAGGTATATAGGTAACTCACTGTTGGCTGATCTCCTCCTCACACAGGATCGGTGTGTGAAGAGGAGAACCCAGCAACAGGAGTTAACACACTTTTTTGTTTACATTTAGTGACTGGCTGTCATTGGACACAGCCAGTCACTAAATAGCCAATTACTTCTGTTTTTTACAGTGATCGGGTCTGAGCTGTATCCAAGGCAAAAGCCTCAGCCAGCCTCAGTCCCGATCACGGCACTGCTCGTCCCCGGGAGCGCGTGCACAGTGCACGCCGCTTCCCGTCCATAGACAGTCAGCGCCGGCTAGTGACGAATCACAGCCAGTAACGCTGCTGCTCCGGACACCGCTGCCACTTTAGTACCCCCATCGGGGGACATGTGTGTCCCGAGGGACACACTGGATCCCTGATCGCCGCTCTGCGGGCCCCCTGGGGCGCGCAGTAGCAGCGGAAAGCCGAGGACGTCATATGACGTCCACCCAGGATGGGAGATCCACCTTGTGGACGTCATTTGACTATGGCTGGGTATTGAAGTGGTTAAAGTTAATATGCGTGCAAATTTATTGACATCTAGAATGGTCCCGAACAGGTTAAAGTGATTAGTAGGACAAAAGTTCAAACCTCTTGATAGAAGGGAATGTGTCCGTGGCCGATAATGGCCGTTGTGACAGATTAATAACATTGAGGTTCAAGATTGATTCCGACCCCATAACTGATAGCGGCTCACGCCTGACTCTTTTTTTCCCCTCCTCGTTTTCCTGTTTTTTTTCTTCTTTTTCTTTTTGTTGTTGCCACTGGCGCCCGGGTTTAAAACCTGTGTATTCTCTCTGCGTGCTGTCTCGATTGATTGGCTTGTATCAGGGGATGAATCTGAGCCTGTTGCTGCTAAAGTATCATTAGCTGGCAATCCCTCTAAATCGGAGAAACTGACACACTTTCATTTGGATGCTCTACTTAGACGTTCACGATGAAATGTAGGTTTCTTTTCTATGTGTATACATTGTTGTTTTCGTAGTCTATACCAGTGTTTCTCAACTCCAGTCCTCAAGGTGCCCCAACAGGTCATGTTTTCAGGATTTCCCTCAGATAAAACGGCTGTGGTAATTACTAAGGCAGTGAAACTGATCAAATCACCTGTGCAAAATAATGGAAAGCCTGAAAACAAGACCTGTTGGGGCGCCTTGAGGACTGGAGTTGAGAAACACTGCTCTATACAATCTCTGATTCGTTTTTCCTTTTTCATTGAGATAACACCTTTATCAACTTATCCAATCTCTTGTTCAGCCGGCCATCGAGTTATGCGAAGCCAGCAAGATCTTGTTGTGTGGTTCGCTCTTTCTGATAATCATTTCACTCTGTACACAATCCAATTCATTCTTCTTTGATTTAACAATGATTTTCAAGTTCATTTTATATTTAAATTTACAAATCGATGGAGTAGTCTATATACATGTTATGTTTTATTTGCGCAGTGGTCTTACAAGCGCACTTTTTTGGGAAAAAATACACTTTTTTTGAATAAAAAAATAAGACAACAGTAAAGTTAGCCCGTTTTTTTTAATTTTTTTATTGATATTGTGAAAGATCATGTTACGCTGAGAAAATTGATACCCAACATGTCACGCTTCAACATTGTGCCCGCTCGTGGAATGGTGACAAGCGTTTACCCTTAAAAATTTCCATAGGTGATGCTAAAAAAAATTCTACTCTCACTCTAACGATCGCTGGCGATACCTCACGTGTGGTGTGAACACCGGTTTCATATGCGGCGCTGCTCACAAATGCGTTCGCTTCTGAACGCGAGCTCGGCGAGACTTTTATCTGAAAGCAGACCTACCGCAAATCTTCTTGTGAGATTTGGGTCACTCGGCTTATCCAGGGATCTCACTGGAAAGATGGTGATATTGTTATTTTTAGTGTTTGTTATGGCCAGTACAAACACAAAACAGAACACGCTCTCATGTTGAGATGTCAACTGTGCAAGATTTGGGAGACTCGCTATTACTTGGGATTTTGCTGGAAGGATAGTGACATCACTTTCTGCTGTGTGGAAGTTGGGTGTAAACCACAAGTATATTTAACTTTTTTTTTCTCAACACTTTTATTTTATTTATTTTTTTATTATATCAATGCTGCCATTTTTAAGTGGATGGGGACCTGCTTTATTAAGAGGACCTTGTTAGTGCAAGGTTTGCTTTAAAAGAGAAGTATAAGGTATTAAAAAAAAAAACAAATTAACCATACTCACCTAGATGGCCGCAGCACTGATCCCAGCTGCAGCTATCCTCCGCCACCTCTAAGACCGAGAACTGTGCGCACAGTTCTTTGTCTGGAGCCTGCAGAGAGCTGAGTCACAGACTCCCTGCTCTTCCCCTCCAGTGCCCACCAGAACACTGGGCTTTGGAGGGGGGCCGGAGCGGCTGGCTCAGGCTCTTGGCGGCGGCCCTGGCATCTGGGTGGATCCTGAGACTGGGCCGGCTGAGTGATGTCAGCGGGCTTTAAGCCACTGATGGCTAAAAACTGGTAAAGGGAGTGTAGAACGAACTACTCTTCTGTGATCCGTAGGAGCAGAATAGCCCAAAAAGCTTTGGCTATGTTTTTCTTTTATTTATTTTTTAGCATGTTTTTTCCGGAGTTGCTGTGCATGCGCTGTTGTATCTGTGCTGTGCATCCATGCTACATCTCTAACAATGACACTGACATATTGCTTGTGTGTGCCATTTTACATTGTGGGGTGGGAGAGCAATGTTGCCAAAAGCAGCCTCCAGAGGGGGTATGGTCTGCTTTCAGTAACATGCGTGTGGGTTGTCTCACATTGTTGTTAAATAATGCAAAAGATTTTAAGTACAATAACGAATGCAGCGCTTCTATCAATATAAATTCTATAGCGTGATGTAATGTAGTCCCACTTTTCCTGCGATAGTCCAAAAGTACAAGGAAATAGTCCATATGCATGAACACAGTGTGCAACTCTTTCCACCAAACGGATGAAATGCGCACTCACCCCAGGGATATGCTGCCAGATGATAGGCATTAAACAAGTA
The DNA here is from genome assembly GCA_028564925.1 of Lithobates sylvaticus. Classification (NCBI taxonomy): domain Eukaryota; kingdom Metazoa; phylum Chordata; class Amphibia; order Anura; family Ranidae; genus Lithobates; species Lithobates sylvaticus. Next base: position 142,781,479 of record CM053038.1, on the reverse strand, counting down.
TTAAATGCAAGTGAGAAGGCGCCGCCATCTAAGTGTATCTGTTAAATAAAGAGGATTGCACTCACAGGAGTAAACAGGCACATCATCATCAGTCCCAGCTGGCTTGCCATTGTCAATCCAGTGGAGGCTGGGTGGAGAGTCCATAGCTCTCACTGAGGGTAGAGGTGTCTGTGATTCCTGCTTGTGGAAATATGGCGAGCGTGATGGATGAATCTTGGCAAGAGCTCGGTAGATGGATGGACGAACAGAGAGCGCTGCAGGCACAGCCCGCAACAAAGCTGGAACGCAAGCCCCTGTGAAAACTAGGAACAGGAAGGATGTCGGGGCGAAAGTGACGTCACATGTGGGTGATAACAAGCCCTTCTTTTTGGTTTGACAAAGGAGCAGAATCGCTCCAACACCTGTTACCACCCACATAGTGACGTCACTTCCGCCCCAACATCCTTCGGTGGAAGGAGTTTCACATAATGTTATATATACAGAATCTCACAAAAGTTATTACACCCCTCACATTTTGTAAATATTTTATTCTATCTTTTCATGTGACAACACTGAGGAAATTACACTTTTCTACAATGTAAATTAGTGAGTGTACAGGTTGTATAACAGTGTAAATTAGCTGTCCCCTCAAAAATAACTCAACACACAGCCATTAATGTCTTAACCGCTGGCAACAAAAGTGAGTACACCCCTAAGTGAAAATTTCCAAATCGGGCCCAAAGTGTCAATATTTTTGTGTGGCCACCATTATTTTCAAGCACTGCCTTGACTCTCTTGGGCATTGGAGTTCACCAGAGCTTAACAGGTTGCAACTGGAGTCCTCTTCCACTGCTCCATGAGGACTTTTACGGAGCTATTGGATGTAAGAGACCTTGCACTCCTCCACCTTCTATTTGAGGATGCCCCACAGAGGCTTAATAGAGTTTAGGTCTGGAGACATGCTTGGCCAGTCCATCACCTTTACCCTCGGCTTCTTTAGCAAGGCAGTGGTCGTCTTGGAGGTGAGTTTGGGGTCCTTATGTTGGAATACTGCCCTGCGGCCCAGTCTCCAAAGGGAGGGGATCATGCTCTGCTTCAGTATATCACAGTACATGTTGGCATTCATAGTTCCTTCAATGAACTGTAGCTCCCCAGTGATTATGATTATATGATATAGATATACTGCTTGCTGGATTAGACACGTTATTGCTCTCCTTAAGTACCATCCCTAAATGTATTCCCTACTTAAAGAAGTGGTAAAAATGGAAGTGAATTAAACAGATAAGGGAAATGAGAAGGGAGGGGATTATCATTAAGGAACTTGGGAAGTGGGAATAAGAAATGTAGGAAGATAGACGAATGAGAGTATAAAGATGTAGCAACAAACAAGAAGGAGGAAGAGGAGGGAAATGGGACTGGATTGACCCGATAGGGAGGGATGATTGTGGGGTGGGGGATACAGACCTTTAGATGGAGATTGATATAGGGAAGACTACATAAAGTGGTGAGAATTATTAAACAGATGACGGCTGGGAAGGATGGGAGGAGGGGGGTGGAAAGAGAGGGATTGAGAGAGAATTTTTTTTGGCACTAATAAATACGAACTACATGTTTAAAATAGTAACTCGGTTATAGTAACTGGGGAAGATGGTCAGAAAGGAAGAATGTATACGAATAAACACATGTAAATGGGACTAATGGTAATATGATACCACAACACTAATGGTTTTAATTAGGAATCATTAGATTTTTTATTTAATTTTTTTTTTATTATGGGGTACACTCCAATAGAGAAATGTATTGAATAAATTAGGACACACAAACAATTAATAATAATAATAATAGGATTTATGCACTTAATAATAATTAGGGAATAGTAAGGGGGGAGGAGGGTGGGATCGACAGGAAAATGTCTATATGCACACACGCGATGGGATTAAGAATCACTCTAGTACACCAATATTAAGAATCACTAGATTTAGGGGAAAGAGGAATTTGGGATGAACTGACACCAAGCTATTGAAGGAGAATTTGTTGGTTGAGTTCTGTTTGCACTTGAGTAGAAATGTTTTGTGGTTTTTGGTTTGGGTGTTTCACCCCCCCCCTCCTCCTTTTTTCTTTTCTTTTTTTTCCCCCCCTTTCTCTCTCTATCTCTCCCTATCACCCTCCTCTCCTGTCTAGTCAATCAGTAAATATAGGCTGTCTCTGGAAAGGTCTTACTATTTAGCACTTCTAGAATTAATTAATACACTGTCAAATATTAAACAAATGAAGGATAAAATAACGTCTTCCCATCGATGAATAAATATATTGTGTATTAAATATTTAGTATGTTTTATATAGGGACGATACAGTAGATCTGAGTACATAATAATAATTTGAGAAGAGCTTAAATTACGTTTTTTTTTTTTGTGCTTTTTTTTTTTTTTTTTGCTATGTATGGGAGTTGGCGGGGACTACTGGGAGTGCTCATCAGGCCGGTCGTGCTTGGGCTACCTTCCCTCAGTAGGTTAGCATCCATATAGCCTAAAGTCAGAAGGCAGGGTGCTTAAAGCAAAATTGCTTAAGTGACTCTTGGGGGAGCTACAGCACAGAGCTCACCCCAGAGGGCCACAATTAGTTTGTTTTCTTTTCCATTTTTTTTCTCTCCCCTCCTCCTCCCTTACGGACCATACCTTAAACCTCTATTACTGGTCTTACTCCTGGTGCAGGGGACCCAGGAGTGGGATATACACAATGGATGACCTCTCTATCATACCTCTTAACACCAAGGGACTAAATACTCCTGAAAAAAGACGAATACTCCTCCAGGAGCTAAAACTATTGCGTGTTGACATTGCATTCCTCCAAGAAACACATTTCAGAGAAAGTAGCCTCTGGTGGTTTACCAAGCCACTAACCCTGTTTCCAAGTCCAAAGGGGTGTCCATTTTGATTTCCAGTAAAACACCATGGACCTGTATAGAATCCCATATAGATGTAGGGGGTCAATACTTATTTCTTAAAGGTACAGTTGGGGGGATTAGCGTGACCTTGGCCTCCTTTTACTCAACAAGACTCCTTTTTTTTTTTAAATACTTTAAGCAAACTTATGGAATTTTCAGAGGGTCAGTTGATTATTGGGGGGGGGGGGGGGGGGGGGTGGGTCCTAATATCTCTCTGGTTTCCTAGAGAGGATACATCAATAGGTGCATCGTCAGTGCCTCTCGGCAGATGGAAACAAATCCTTCAATCACTCAGTGGAACAAGATTAGTAGATGTTTGCCTTTTTCATCCTAGGGAGAGCCGCCTTCTCCCCAGTATATTAGTCTTACTCTCGTATTGATTATTTTTTTTATCCATTTTTTTTACCATCCCAGTCCCATTGCAGAGATTTCCCTTCACGTCCTGCCCCATAGCAAAACAGGAAGTGAGAGGAAATCTATGCAAATTATAGGAATGCGCCCCCCCCCAGGCCCTCAGAACTAGTGTCCCCACTCGAAAATGTCAGGGCAGGTCTTAAACAGCAAGGGGTGAGGCCTTGACAGGAAGGGGTATGTCATATTTAAATTGGGGGGTACACAAGTTTAGTCAAGCCTAGGGCAGCACAACATATAAATACACTACTGGGGAGGTGTCTTGTTTTTTTCAGTCCAATGACACACTGGAATGTGCCCCCGGGGGGGTTTGGGAGGCTCATAAAGCAGTGATCCAAGGTGTCCCGATTAGACATGGAGCTAGGATTAAACGGTAAAGGGAGGCAAAGTTAACATCTATACTAGTGGACATACATCAATTAGAAACCACCCATAAACGTACCCCTTCCTCAGATGTGGAAAGAGATCTTTTGATGGCACGTAGACAGGTTACTGATCTGCTGCTTTATAAAGCTCAAAAATCTATACAGGTGGGGCGTAAACATTCTTGCGAATCCGGTAATAAATGCGGTAAACTATTGGGTCGAGCACTATGGGAGCAACAATCAATGACTTATGTTCCAGTGATTATGGGGGCAGAGTGGAGAAAGCTCACACTGCCTAAACAAATAGCCCAGAAATTTGCAGATTTTTATTCTTCTCTCTATAATCTGCAACGGGATCCACCTGATCAGTCAGCAAAAGATGAATAAGTCTGTCCTAACAAGTTAGGTACAGGAAGAATTGGAATCCCCAATTACCTTAGAGGAACTACAGATGGCAGTGGACTCATTAAAGCTGGGCAAAGCACTGGGCCCAGGTGGCTTTACTGTTTATTATTATTATTATAAACTAATGTCTATTCTGGGCTTATATTGTAAAAATATATAATGGATTGGGTGATTTAACTTCTTCTTTTCACACAAACTTTGAAAGCCCATATCACAGTAATACTGAAAGAAGGTAAAGAGCCCACACAATTTGGGAGTTATAGTCCAATCTCTCTCCTAAATACAGATTTGAAACTTTTTACCCAAATTATCATGATACACATGCAAGAACAACTGCCCTCCTTGATCCACTTGGATCAGGTGGGGGTTGTCCCGGGAGGGAGGCATGGGACAACACTGTAAAGCCCCTGAATTTAATCCATCTGGCTAATATATCTAAGATACTATGTTTTTAGGAACTGATGCAAAAAAAGCTTTTGACGGAGTGAGTTGGAAGTTTATATTCTCTGTATTACGATACGTGGGGCTGGGAGACAATATGTTATGGTGGATTATGAGTATATATACCTCCCCAGCAGCACAAGTAAAGGTAAATGGTATTCTATCTCCCCCCCCCCCCCACGTTTATGGTCACTAATGGGACCAGACAGGGGTGTCCTTTGTCACCTATGCTTTTTGCACTTACGGCAAACCCAGATATTCAGGGAGTGAAGGAAGCCAGATTTCACCATAAGATCTCGGCATATGCAGATGATGTGCTATTTTCACTGTCACGATGACATCCGACATCCCTCCCTAATCTCTTTCAGGTAATAGAGACATGTGGATTCTTATCATATTTTAAGATCAACTGTTCCAGATCGGAGGCCATGGGAATAGCTGTCCCTAACAGTCTAATGAAATCATTAAAATCTAGCTAGAAATTTAAATGGACGGATCAAGTTCTGAAGTATCTGGGGACTATGATCCCAGTAGATTTTGCATGTACATTTGAACTTAATTTCCCACCATTATTACTTGGGGTGTGGATACTACTGGAGAAATGGCATAAGGGGTTCCATTTCTGATTTGGGAGCTGTAGTATTATAAAAATGAATATCTTACCAAAGTTCCTGTACCTGTTTCAGGCCCTACCTATTAATATACCATTACAGTACTTTAACCACTTGCCTACTGGGCACTTAAACCCCCCTCCTGCCCAGACCAATTTTCAGCTTTCAGTGCTCTCACAATTTGAATGACAATTCATACAAATAGCTTTCTTTTGGTGGTATTTGATCTCCTCCGGTTTTTTTTTATTTTTTGCGCTATAAATGAAAAAAGATGGCACTAATACGTGGCACTGGGGACAGATGGCACTAATACGTGGCACTGGGGACAGATGGCACTAATACGTGGCACTGGGGACAGATGGCACTGATACGTGGCACTGGGGACAGATGGCACTGATACGTGGCACTGGGGACAGATGGCACTGATACGTGGCACTGGGGACAGATGGCACTGATACGTGGCACTGGGGACAGATGGCACTGATATGTGGCACTGGGGACAGATGGCACTGATATGTGGCATTGGGGACAGATGGCACTGATATGTACTGTGGGCACTGTGTTTTATATAGTGTTCACTCACAGATCTGCAGCACTGGTCGCTCTCCCTCCTCACATGTGGTCTCTGTGTGAGGAGAGAGAGGTGGCAATGAGAGATGATCTTGTATGTTTATACTTGAGATCATCTCCCATTGGACATGCCGCTCGAGTGCTAAATGGCTGATGTGATTGGTCGGGCGCCTAGTGGTTAAGCGGATACATATATTATTTACTGAGTTTATTTAGGCACATTATCAACCGAAGATTAATAGATCCCTGTTGACCCTCCCCAAAAAATATGGTGGATTGGCGGTACCAGATATGTATAAGTATTATCAGGCAGTACACATAGGACACTTGATTGATTGGTGCCGACATGGAGGTTTAAAAATATGTCCGAACCTGGAGCAGGAACAGAGCAATGTTATGCTACATAGAGCACCTTTCATCTTAGATTAACCACATGCCGACCGCCACATGTACATATACGTCCGCAGAATGGCACGGCTGGGCAAATGAGCGTACCTGTACGTCCCTTTTGAATTTGCCACCGTTTGTTCGCGTACGCACCGGCTCGTGAGTAGGATCGCGGGTTCCGCAGACTCGATGTCCGCGGGGATACCCGCGATAGCCTCGCGGAGAGGAAGAACGGGGAGATGCTAGTGTAAACAAGCATCTCCCCTGTGATCAGGAGCTATGATCAGTGACGTGTCACTCGTACCCACGCCCCCTAACAGTTGGAATCACTCCCTAGAACACACTTAACCCCTTCCTAGCCAGCTAGTGGTTAACCCCTTCACTGCCAGTGTCATCAGTGGTATTCTCGTCTTCAGCCGGTGGTCCGGTTTCTGATAATAGTGGTCTGTGTGTCGCTTTCGCCGCAAGATCACTTTAATTGGTGGTGGGAGAAGGGCCCGCCCTCTGCCGCTTACCGGAGCCGCCGGCAGCGGTGGAGGCGATCGGGTCCTTCTGCTGGATATGGAGACGAGGGGAAGATGGACTCAATAGCTTGGAGTGTCTACTTTCCAAAATGGGGTCATTTGGGGGGGGGGGGGGGGGGTTGTGCTTCAAAACTGTGATAGGTAGTGAGGAGTGAAATCAAAAATTTACACCCTTCGAAATCCCGAAGGTGGTGATTGGTTTTCGGGGTCCTGTACGCGGCTAGGCTCCCAAAGAGCCCCACACATGAGATATCACCGCACTCAGGAGAAGCAGCAGACTGCATTTTGGGGTGTAATTCTACATATTACCATGCCATGTTTGAACAATATATAATTTAGTGACAACTTTGTGCAAAAAAAAAAAAAGTGTAATTTTCCCGAAACTTGTGACACAATATAAAATATTCCATGGACTCAACATGCCTATCAGCAAATAGCTTGGGGGGTTCTACTTTACAAAAAGGGGTAATTTGGGGGGTTTTGAACTGTCCTGGCATTTTATGCACAACATTTATTTTACAATTGCGCACAAACGTGCAACAGCGACAAACATATATATATATATATATATATATATATATATATATATATATATATATATATATATATATATATATATATATATATATATATATATATATATATATATATATATATATATATATATTTTAAAAGCTTTTACAGGTTACCATTTTAATGTTTACAGAGGGGGTCTACTGCTAAAACTACTGCCCTCGATCTGACCTTCATGGTGATACCTGTAAATATCCCCTATGATAGCAATAGGTAGTAACAGGTACTTTTTTTTAAAAACAATGGGGTCTATTAGACCCTAGATCTTTCCTCTTCCCTCAAAGCATCTGACCACACCAAGATCATTGTGAGGGAGGGACCTGCAGTTCTTGCACCTCAACGACAGCAGAAGAAGAATGGGGTCTGGTACGCCTGACCTTGACAGGGACCACAACTCTGTCGTCAGAGCCATCTCTCAGGGTTCCGCTGCTGTCTACAGGTTCATGTTCTGAGCCTGAATCTGACATATGAGTGACTTCCTCTTCACTATCTGTCATGCTCAGAAACGTGTAGGCCTCTTCACTACTGTACCTTCGATTTGATATTTTGGTCTCTAAATTTACTGGTACAGTAGGGAGACTCGCAGGTAAAAAAGCTTCTGACTGTTAGCGACTGATTCAAACTCTACCAAAAAAACTGTTCGCGTTCGCAGGGACCAGGGCTGACTCTGCAAACGCTGCAGTTATGTGTTTAGTGTTTTGTAAGTGACAGTAATCGATTGATACTGCACTGTGGTGGGATGGGCTGGGCAGAGGGGCTAAACGCAGGTGCTAGCATGGAATCTGGGCTTATCCCACTAACACTGCGTTTTTGGGAACCCTAAACTGCTTGGGACGCTAGTATTGATCTGATCAGGTCAGATATCGATCCGTTCAGTCACTATACTACTAAAGGGAGCTGGAAGGTGCATGCAAGGGTGCTACTGGCACTGATCTGACGCTGCCTGGGGTGACGCCGATCCTATCTGATGCTAAAACCTAACTTTGATCACCCGCCGGGTGATCGGGGGGGGTTAAACCTTTATTGGGTAAAATACGGCTGGTGCCCTGACGATTAAAAAAAAAAAAAAAAAATCTAGCTAAACTTATACAGTGATCACAGGTGACGGGGTAATCAAGGGGTTAAACCTTTATTGGGGGGGGGGGGTTAGGGGGTGGTCCCTATACCTATCTGGGGCTAATACTAATTGCCCTAACCCTGATTTGTGTCACTAGTGACACCAGTACAGCGATCATAAAAAAATCTGATTTGCTGTACCGGGTGACAGTGACAGGTGGTGAAGGGGTTAACTGGGGGGGGGTGATCGGAGGGTGAATTGTGTGCCTATGTGACCTGGTGTCAGTGTAGTGTTGTGCAACTCACTTTTAGATGTTACCTCTCCTTGGTCTGGAACGGAAAAGACAGACACAAGGAGAGATGACATGTTTACTCTTGCATGACAGGGGAAGGATCTAATTTGCCAGGACCGATCACCAGGTCCAGGCCAGATATCATTGGTCTGGGCCTGGGGATGGATTGGTTTCTGATTGGGGGGCACGCGCGTGCGGCATATAGCTACGAAGCTTCACGCAGTCGGACCAACCTGCCGTAGTATAACTGCGGCGGCTGGTCCGGAACCGGTTAAGAGGTCCTGTCATGCTTTTTTTCTATTGCAAGGGATGTTTACATTCCTTGTAATAGGAATAAAAGTGACACTTTATTATTTATTTATTTTTTTTATAAAGAAGAGTGTAAAAATTTTTAATAAAAGGTAAAATAAAAATGTAAACGCAACCCATCCCGCCGAGATCACCTGCAGAAGCGAACGCATACCTGAGTAGTGCCCGCATATGAAAACGGTGTTCAAACCACACATGTGAGGTATCACCTTTATCGGTAGAGTGAGAGCAATAATTATAGCCCTAGACCTCCTCTGTAACTCAAAACATGCAACCTGTCGAATTTTTTAAATATCGCCTATGGAGATTTTTAAGTGTAAAAGTTTGTCGCCATTCCAACGAGCGGGCGCAATTTTGAAGTGTGACATGTTGGGTATTAATTTACTCGGCATAACATTATCTTTCACAATCTAAAAAAAATTGGCCTAACTTTACTGTTGTCTTGTTTTTTTAATTCCAAAAAGTGTACTTTTTCCAAAAAAAGTGCGCTTGTAAGACCGCTGCGCAAATACGGTGTGACAGAAAGTATTGCAACGACCGCCATTTTATTCTTTAGGGCAGGGATATGCAATTAGTGGACCGCCACCTTTTGGAAAACTGCAAGTTCCATCATGCTCTGCCTCTGGATGTCATGCTTGTGGTTGTCAGTCTTGCTATGCCTCGTGGGACTTGTAGTTCTGCAACAGCTGGAGGTCCGCTAATTGCATATCCCTGCTCTGGGGTGTTAGAAAAAAAATGTATAATGTTTGGGGGTTCTAAGTAATTTTCTAGCAAACAAAAATGTTTTTAACTTGTAAACAACAAATCTCAGAAAGAGGCTCGGTCCTTAAAGCGGAGTTCCGTTTAAAAAAAAAAAAAAATTAAGTCAGCAGCTACAAATACTGCAGCTGCTGACTTTTTTAATAATCGAACACTTACCTGTCTCAGGGTCCAGCGATGCGGGGTAACAAAGCCCCGCTTGTCTCCCCCCTCCTCTCTGCGGCGCTGGCATAGTCACTGGGGGCGCCAGGTTGTGGCTTCACAGCTGGCCACGCACTGCGCATGTGCGAGCCGTGCCCTGACTGGCTGGGCAATCATCTGGGACCTGTGACATGTCCTAGATGATTGCCGAGAGGGAGGGGGGAGAGGTGATCTCCCTTCCGGTGCCGCGGAGCGCCGGGAGGAAGTGGGAGCTGGAACCCTCTAAAAAGAGGGTATCTGCTCGACCCCCCCCGCCCCCCCCCCCCAAAAATGACATTCCAAATGTAGCATGTCAGGGGGTCACCTTCCCTTAAAGCGGAAGTTCCATTTTTGTGTGGAACTCCGCTTTAAGTGGTTAACCAGTTCCCTACCGGCCCATAGTCATATGACGTCCGCAGGTGGGATCTCTCATCCTGGGCAGGCATCATATGATGTCCTCGGCTTCCCGGCGTTATAGCTGGTGACAGAACAGGAACGTGGATCTGTGTGTGTAAACGCAAAGATCCACGTCCTGTCAGGGGAGAGGAGACAGATTGTGTGTTCCTAGTATATAGGAACACCGATCGGTCCCCTCCCCTAGTCGCCCCCCCCCCCCACAGTTAGAATCACTCCCTAGGTAACACATTTAACCCTTAATCAACCCATAGTGTAAACTTCTTCCCTGCCAGTGACATTTATACTGTAATCAGTGCATTTTTATAGCGCTGATCGTAGTATAAGTGTCACTGGTCCAAAAATCGTGTCAAAAGTGTCCGATCTGTCCGCCACAATGTCACAGTCACGATAAAAATGATGATCACCACCATTACTAGTTAAAAAAAAAAAATTATAATAAAAATTATAATAAAAATGCCATAAATCTATCCCCTATTTTGTAGGCGCTATAACTTTTGCGCAAACCAATCAATATACGCTTATTGCGATTATTTTTTTTTCTCTTTTTTTAACCAAAAATGTGTAGAAGAATACATATCGGCCTAAACTGAGGAGGATTGTTTTTTTTTTTTTTTATTTGAGATATTCATTATAGCAAAAAGTAAAAAATATATATTTTTTTTCAAAATTTTTGCTCTTTTCTTTGTTTATAGTGCAAAAAAATAAAAACTACAGAGGTGATCAAATACCACCAAAAGAAAGCTCTATTTGTGGGGAACATAATGATAATTTAATTTATTTGGGTACAGCGTTGCATGACCGCGCAATTGTCATTAAAAATGTTACACCACTGAAAGCTGAAAATGCCCTGCATTGAAGTGGTTAAATACCCCCAATAGTTACTGGAGTAATTTACTTTCATTTGAAGAACACTGTATTGAGAGATAAGCTCTCTCATACAATCTCGAAGATGTATGCCTTGACTGATCTTCAGGAGGATTTCCAGCTACCGTATATTCAAAAAGGGGAGCTGGATTTGGATAGAACTTTTTCTGAAGAGCAGCACAACAGTATAAAAACACAAGGAAAGGGGCGCCTCTGAGTATGTATCAAGTTAACATTTATTAAAAAGACAATATCCACTCACATGTAAAACTGCAGTGTTGCGTTTGGGCACATCTCTGGACAGGAGGATAGGAGAGACTACAGGTCTCAGCGAAATCCACATAGAGCTGGCATCCTATCAAATCCTGGTGGGGATGATATAGGGAGATGGGCACAGCAGGTGAATCTTCTCTGGTCCTCCAAAAAGTTGTCGCATCCGATGGAGATCAGGTCCGTTCTGAGCTCTTTAAAGATGTGGGTTCCAAAATGAAAAAAAGTCTGGGGAAAAGAGTGAGGTGGAGATGGGGGGACGCCGACAGTCACCCACTGTGCTGCGGGGTCTGCAGAGCCAGGACTGCTTCCGTAAGGTTGTAATAGGCACGGCCGTGTCCAGGAAGCTGGAGCGAGGCTTGGACCACACAACAGGGTTAGGAGCCGAGGTGTGACGTCATAATTCTGAGACACGTTTCTGAGCATACAACGCTATTGTTGTTGAGAATAGCGGCGCTCCTTTATCAAGCATAGGGGATGTGGGGACAAGGCAAGGGCTTCTTATATTCTGTAAGGGGGTTGGGCCAAGGGGCAAACACTTGCAACAATAAAAGGAAATATAATAAATGGATCTTAAAACGGCACAATACACTAGAAGATGGGCTTAAAATGCTACAGGAGGCTATTGAATGGGCAAAATATGAAAAATAATATATGCATAAGAAACTATATCAATGCTAGATGCACATGAGACATATATGAATATGTGTAAATATGGCACACATGCAGATTGCATCATGTGAGCACATATTCGAACACGTATATCTCATACACCCACATAATTGGACAATACATAAATTCACGAATAATAGCAAGCGGCAAAAAATGGATATACATATACACTGGCCAATGGAAGTAAATATGAGAGTAAATATATATAGGCAGACATAAATGTAAATAAATATATAAATATAGATGGATATAGAGACCCAAATATATAAATACATAGACATCAACATCAATTATAGGTGTAAAAAAAAATATATAAAGACATAAATATATAAACATCATCATAAATACATAAATACAAACATGATCATAAATATATAAAAATGTGAATACATAATAATATATAAATAAATATATAAATACATTTTGGATAACAAAATACACGTATATATGTATACATGCACGTATATTAAGGTTGGCGATGGGACCATAGATTTAAAACCTGAATCAGTAGATAAATGGGACCGTAATTGGGGATCAGATTGTAACTCAAGAATAAGTCATCGTACATTTGCATATACATATATGTGCAATTGTTGTTTAAACAGGGAGGGTAGGGAGGAGGGGGGGGGAAAGGGAGGGCAGGAGTGGGAAGTAAAAAGGAATGGGTGGGTTAAAGGGGAAGAAAAGGAAACCAGGGGAAGGCTTAAGGAGGAGGGGTGTGGGAGGGGGGGTATTTTTTGTACTTACAGGAAGACGACCAAGCCACCCCCATTTTACTAGTATATAAGGGACGGTTATATAAAAATCTGTAGTAAAGATGACAAAAGGCATACAAATATATATGTTAGATCAATATAAATATTTAAGGTTTTAGAATGACATTTTTGATAGGAAGCAGGAGAGTTAGGAGACTATAGAAATGGCAAATAAAATGGTGGATAGAATGATCATAATACTGTAGCAATCTCGATACCTTCGTTCAAGCCACCGGGCGAGAGGACGTCAAGATAATCCAGAACGTCTCTTTCGCACACAGTTTTTTGAAACGTTCTGCTGCGGTTAGTGTTTTCGAGATTTGTTCGATTACCCAAACTTTTAGACCGGTAGTAGATTTTTTTGTGATGTTCGGCAAAATGCCGTGGGACACTGTGTTGGTCCCTACCACCTTCTATGAGCCTACGGTGTTGACCAAACCGCTGCCTGAGCGGGAAGATTGTTCGGCCAACGTATATCAGACCACAGGGGCATGTGAGGCCGTATACAACGAAATCCGAGGAACAATTGAAAAAATGGTCTAGCATTTACCTTTTAGAAGAGAATGATTTTTGACCATGTTCTACAAATGAGCAAGTTTTGGAGCAACTTTTTTTACATTGGTACATCCTGGCAAGGGGTATGAGCACAGAAGGAGTAGTGATGATGGGAGTGGTTTTCAGTTTACTGGGAGCGATTTTGTTTTTCAGATTTGGTGCTTTCCGGTAGGTGACCCCTCCTCCTTAAACCTTCCCCTGTTTTCCTTTTCTTCCCCACCCATTCCTTTTTTTCTTCCCACTCCTGCCCCCCCCCCCCTCCTCCCTACCCTCCCTGTTTAACAACAATTGCACATATATTTATATGCAAATGTACGATGACTTATTCTTGGGTTACAATCTGATCCCTATTCACATTCGCCTTTTCTCTACTGATTCAGTTTTGAATCTATGGTCCCATCGCCAACCTTAATATACGTGCATGTATACATATATATACGTGTATTTTGTTATCCAAAAAATTCCATCCTTTATGATACTTGTGGTGCTGATATGTCTATGTATTTTTATGTATTTGTATGTTATATTTATTTATAGTCTTATCAGCTGAAGCTGATAAAACTGACATAGGCAAACACTAGATAATCGGCACAAGTAAATACTATGAAATAAAACAAGTCAGCTATTAGCAGGGAAGCAGGGTTGCCATAGAAACGTTGGATTGAGAAGGAGGCTTGGTTAACAGTACAGGAAGTGCTCAATGTAAGGGCGGAAATACACTCTACTGTGGACTCAGAAAACAATACTTAAGATGGCGCTGCCTTACCTCCTGGAAACAAGTTTTTTAACATTTCTTTAAACAGTAAGTAATATGTGATTTGGGCTTGATTACAGTGGCTATAGTTTGCTTATTATAATGGACTAAATGAAAAGAAGCATCCGAATGGGAGAGTTTACTTCCTCTTTAAGGGTTATTGGAGGAAGGTCTGAAAGAGCATTCAAAAATTTTGTGACTGAGATCCTTGAGGACCCAACCTTTTTTCTGTTGTATGACCTTAACCACTTCAATACAGGGCACTTATACACCTTCTTGCTCAGACCAATTTTCAGCGCTGTCGCACTTTGAATGACAATTGCGTGGTCATGCTACGCTGTACCCAAACTAAATTTTTATAATTTTGTTCCCACAAATAGAGCTTTCTTTTGGTGGTATTTGATCACCTCTGAGAATTTTATTTTCTGCTAAACAAATAGACCATTTTTTTTTTTTGTTCTGTTACAAAACTTTGTAAATAAGTAAGTTTTCCCCTTCACTGATGGGGCGGCACTGATGGGCACCGATGCGGTGGCACTGATGGGCACTGATAGGCAGCACGGATGAGCACTGATAGACGAGGCAGATGGGCACTGATAGGTGTCACTGATGTACAGTAATTGATGGTACGGATGGATTGCAATCAGTGCCAAACAATGCCTGCCAATCAGTGATGCCCATTGTGGGCACTGATTGGCATCCATTGTGGGCACTGATTGGCATCCATTGTGGGCACTGATTGGCATCCATTGTGGGCACTGATTGCATCCCTGGTGGTCTAGGGTGGCATACCTGGTGGTGACATCCCTGGTGGTCCAAGTGGCATCCCTGGTGGTCCAGTGTGGGCATCCTCGGGGGGGGGGGGGGGCTGCACTGAAAATCAATCATCACAGACCCCCACTGTCAGAGGAGCAGCTGATCGGCTCTACTCGCATCTGACAGACATGAGTGGGGAAAAGCCGATCAACGGCTCTTCCTGTTTACACTGTGATCAGCCGTGATTGGACACGGCTGATCCGATGGTAAAGAGTCTCCGTCAGAGACTCTTTAGCGAGATTGGTGTAGCGGTGTGTCAGACTGACACACCGCCCGACTGATCGCCGCGATGCACGCCCCCCATGGGTGCACGGCGGCTGGTATCCTGCTGGACGTCATAGGACGTCTGGTCAGGATATTGAAACCATCATTTTGCTATATGGCGGGCAGCAAGTGGTTAAAATACCACTCAGGACATACAAAAATTCTATTTTATGTGCTCTGCTGAATGCAGCAAGATCCTGTGTTCCTCTAGATGGAAAAAGACACAACCTCTTTCGGTAGGCATGTGGCTCAGGAAAGTGGAAGAGTTGAATAAATTGGAAAATTTGTTCTGGACAGGAAGGCATAAATGAGAGAAATATAAGGAAACACGGTCTCTCTGAAACATTTTCATCAATTCAGAGGAGGGAATGACTCTCATTGCTGGGAATACAGATGGCTGAGGAAACTATATCATTCAACTAGCTAGACCTGGAGTTGGAATATGGCAAATGTATTTGGTTGCCATGGCATGGGGGTGATTGTGTTATTATGGAAAATTTGTTTTATTTTTATTTTCTTGGTGGTTGCTTTTTCTCTTTTAAAGATTTGTATTTATTAAAAAAAAAAAAAGGAGAAAAAAAATACATTGTAGCAAAGTGTAATCTCTTCAGTGTTGTCACATGAAAAGGTAGAATAAAATATGTGAAAAATGTGAGAGGTGTACTCACTTTTGTGAGATACTGTATATGTTGGAATATGTGTGCATTATCCAACCCCCCCCCCCCCACACACACCTGTATATATGTCCGCCCCCCCACACACCTGTATATATACCAGCCCCCACACACACCTGTAAATATGTCAGCCCCGATGACACCACAGCAAGTGATTAAGTTAGAAAGACCTAGATCAAGACTGTATCTCAGATACATTAACCCAGATACTCTTCTATTTTAGCACGCTGCTATCACCAGCTTGAGCAGAGATCCCCCTTAATCGGAACCTCTCCCCCCATTGGGGTAGTAGTTTAGATGTTCATGTTAAGTTGTACATTGTTTTAAGGTTACGGCCTGTTGCTGTGACACAAGAATTGCCCCTGCGTGGGCAATCAATGTTTGGCCCCTGCGTGGGCTAGTTTTGTTGTGAATGTGACTGAAAACTCAATAAAAAAAGATTTTTCAAAAAAAAAAAAAAATATGTCAGCCCCCCACACACACATCTGTATATATGCCAGTCCCTCACATACACAAACCTGTATACATGTCCACTCCCCCACACACCTGTATATATACCAGCCCCCCCACACACCTGTAAATAGGTCAGCCCCCCACACACACACATCTGTATATATGCCAGTCCCTTACATACACAAACCTGTATATATGTCCACCCCCCCACACACCTGTATATATGCCAGTCCCCCCCACACACCTGTAAATATGTCAGCCCCCCCCCACACACCTGTATATATACCAGCCCCCCCACACACCCGTAAATAGGTCAGCCCCACACACACACATCTGTATATATGCCAGTCCCTAACATACACAAACCTGTATATATGCCAGTCCCTCACATACACAAACCTGTATATATGTCCGCCCCCCACACACCTGTATATATGACGTGTCATATGACGTGATCAGGATATTGAGCCGCTGGGTGCGCACATCGCGGTGATCATTGTTGCGGGGTGTCAGTCTGACGGAGACTCTTTACCACGTGATCAGCCGTGTCCAATCACAGCTGATCACAGTGTAAATAGGAAGAGCCAGTGATCGGCTTTTCCTCACTCGCGTCTGTCAGACGCGAGTAGAGGAGAGCCGATCGGCTGCTCCTCTGACAGGGGGGGTCTGGGTGATCGATTATCAGCGCAGCCCCCCCGAGGATGCCCACACTGGACCACCAGGGACACCACCAGACCACCAGGGGATGCCCAGCACCAGGTATGCCACCCTAGACCACCAGGGATGCCAGTCAGTGCCCACAATGGGCATCACTGATTGGCATGCATTATTGTTTGGCACTGATTGGCATCCATCAGTACAATTTCATTACACTACAATGCGCCTATCGGTGCCCATCCGTGCCGCCTATCGGTGCCCATCCGTGCCGCCTATCGGTGCCCATCCGTGCCGCCTATCGGTGCCCATCCGTGCCGCCTATCCATGCCAATCCGTGCCACCTATCAGTGCCACATATCAGTGCCCATCAATGCCACCTCTTCAGTGCCACTTCATTGGTGCCACCTCATCGTGCCCATTAGTGCCTGTCAGTGAAGGAGAAAACTTACTTATTTACAAAGTTTTGAAACTGAAAAACAAAAAAAAACATATTTTTTTTCCAAATTTTTCGGTCTTTTTTTTATTTGTTTAGCAGAAAATAAAAATCGCAGAGGTGATAAAATACCACCAAAAGAAAGCTCTATTTGTGGGAACAAAATTTATAAAAAATTTGTTTGGGTACAGTGTAGTATGACCACGCAATTGTCATTCAAAATGCGACAGTGCTGAAAGCTGAAAATTGGTCTGGGCAGGAATGTGTTTAGGTTCCCAGTATTGAAGTGGTTAAATAAAAAGCCCCACCATAATCCTCAGCACCGGGCCCATGATGTTTTTAATCCGGTCCTGGCCCATGGAATATTTTACTTTTTATCACTTTTTTTTTTTTTTTTTACACAAAGTTGTCTTTTAATGATATATTGCTCACACAAGCCATGGGCATATGTGGAATTACACCCCAAAATACATTTTGCTGCTTCTCCTGAGTGTGGGGATACCACATGTGTGAGGCTTTTTGGGAGCCTAGCCACATACAGGCCCCCGAAAACCAAGCACCACCTTCAGGTTTTCAAAAGGTGTAAATTGCTCATTTTACTTCCTCGCTACCTATCACAGTTTCGGAGGCCCTGAAATGCCAAGATGGCACAAACGCCCCCCCAAATGACCCCTTTTTAGAAAGAAGACACCCCAAGGAATTTGATAAGAGGCATGGTAAGTATTTTTGCAGATCTAATTCATTGTCAAGATTTTAAAATTTGAAGAAAAAGAAAAGATTTGGCAACAAATGAGATATGCATAATACTCACTATGCCTCTTAGCTAATACCTAGGAGTGTCTAGGGGTAATTTTTTTTGGGGGGGCTTTTGCTTTCTTGCCATTTCAGGGCCCGTGATGGAAGTGAATTTATAAATTTACGCCTGAAGGCGGTGATTGGATTTTGGGGTCCTGTACGTGGCTATACTGCCAAAGTCCCACACATGTGGTATCCCCATACTCCGGAGAAGCAGCAGAATGTATTTTGTCGTGTAATTCCACATATACTCATGTCATGTGTGAGCAATATATCATTTAACTGACAACTTTGTGTGTAAATTTTTATTTTTTTTGTCATTTTCCAGAAACGTGTGGCAAAAAATCAAATATTCCATGGGCTCAACATGCCTCTCAGCAAATAGCTTGGGGTGTCTACTTTTCGAAAAGTTATTATGGCATTTCAGGTCCTCTGAAACTGTGATAGGTAGTCAGGGAGTGTAATGAGGAAATAATGTAATTTTAATCCTTTAATGCTCTTTACAGGTTCATATACTGGCAGGGGACAGCATACCAGCGCTCAAAATTTCATGTTTTGAGCTACTAGCCAGGTCTCAAGAGTTATTCGCCATCAGTTGCCCCACCCAACCCCTACCATACCCCGCCCCTAAACAAGCCCTCAAATTCTCATAAAATGACACTTAAATATTTTATGCAGAATTAAGTTATAAAAATAAATAACAACAACTTTATCTGTCACCTGTGCCCACCAATGCAGCCTGCCCCCGTGCCCACCAATGCAGCCTGCCCATGTCCACCATGCAGCCTACCTGTGCAGGGGAACAGGAGAGGATTGCCGGATGGAGGATCAGAGCGCGGAGAACATCACTGGAACAGATTTCATTTCAATTGCTGTGTTCCCGCTGCTCACCATCGCCTACAGCCCTGCCCCCCCTGGCCGGGGAACTTTGATACACGTCCCGGGATTAGACGGATGATCTGTCTATCAAAGTCCCGGGACCAAGAGGTAGGGCTGTATGTGACAGCGATCGCGGGGGACACACAGCAATTGAAATGAAAGCCGCTAGTGATGTTCCTTCTGATCATCCGGCCGACTCTCTCCTCCCCGCTGTGATCAGTGGGAGAAGGACTCCCATTGAACCCGTCTGCCGGCGGTGCTCCCCCCGCTCCTAGGCAGCCCTTCCTCGCCAACTCTCAAATTCCACTTGCAAAATGCGAGCAGGCGAGTGGAATTTTTGAGGGCTGACTATACTATTGGGAATGCTAGAATAGTTCTGATTAACCACTTCAGCCCCGGACCAATTGGCAGCCAAAGGACCAGGCCCCTTTTTGCGATTCGGCACTGCGTCGCTTTAACTGACAATTGCGCGGTCGTGCGACGTGGCTCCAAAACAAAATTGGGGTCCTTTTTTTCGCACAAATAGAGCTTTCTTTTGGTGGTATTTGATTGCCCCTGCGGTTTTTATTTTTTGCGCTATAAACAAAAATAGAGCGACAATTTTGAAAACAATGCAATATTTTTTGCTATAATATCCCCAAAAAATATATAAAAAATTATTTTTTCCTCAGTTTAGGCCGATACGTATTCTTCTACATATTTTTGGTAAAAAAAAAATCGCAATTAGCGATTTATTGATTGGTTTGCGCAAAAGTTATAGCGTTTACAAAATAGGGGATAGTTTTATAGCATTTTTATTAATATTTTTTTTTTTACTAGTAATGGCGGCGATCAGCGATTTTTATTGTGACTGCGACATTATGGCGGACACATCGGACATTTTTGACACATTTTTGGGACCATTGTCATTTATACAGCAATCAATGCTATTTAAATGCATTGATTCCTGTATAAATGACAGTTGTAGTGAAAGAGTTAACCACTAGGGGGAGGGGAAGGGTTATGGGCTCTGAAGTGCGTGTGTTTTTTTTACATTAGGGGGCGGGGCTGACGTCTGACGTCATTGATTGGCTTTCCCGATGACCGGGAACAGCCAATCAATGACAGGCAGAGTAGGAAGCGCGGGGAGAGGTTTGTTTACACATACCTCTCCCCGTTCTTCAGCTCCGTGACCCGATTGCGGGACACCAGCGGCGATCGGGTCTGCTGGTCCCGCGGCCGGGGTCACGGAGCTCCCGACCGGGTCGCGAGCGCGCCGCTGGCGGGGCGTGCGCGACCCACGGGCAGGCATTTAAAGGGCCACGTACAGGTACGTGATTATGCCTGCCCGTGCCATTTTGCCGCAGTATATCTGCGTGAGGCGGTCGGGAAGCGGTTAAAGATATTGATCCGTTCAGACACTATACTAGTAATGGAGCTTTATAGTGTGTGTGTCACTGGCAATAAAAAGGTTAAATGTAATAATGAATATGTGGTGGGCAATCTGATGCTTTCTGGGATTGACGCTAACTGACGTTAATGCTGTCTGGCGTCATCCGTGACACTAATTCAGTGATCAGGAACAGGATCTGTTCACTGTAATAATGATACTATGACAGGGCAGTGAAAGGGTTAACCCGGGGGCAATCAGGGGGTTAAAATATATTGGGGAATATGTGGCGGGCAAGCTGACGCTTTCTGAGACTGACACGGATGCTATCTAACGTCACCAGTGACACTAATACAGTGATCCGTAAAACAAAATCTGTTCACTGTACTGTATGTAATGACACTGTGACAGGGGTATGAAAGAGTTACAGTAGCTGCTGCTGTCTTTTCTCTCTGTGAAACCGAAAAGGGTCCATGAGAGACAAGCTCATTATTTCCTATGCTTGTGTTTTGTAAACACAAGCACATGCAGTTCTGTGATACATCAAAAACAATCTGCAGAACCAGGCCAAAAATCATTGGACTGGACCTGAAGACTGACTGGTGCTGGATTGAATCACAGCACCACCGGGTTAATGGGTGCACGTGCCCCCTACCCGGAAGCGTGTATTGCATACTAGGTATGTGGCCGCCCTGCGCCAGTAAATGTATGGTGGGCAGTCTGCACCTGGTTAACAAAGGAAGACAGACCATTATAACCCTTAAAAGTGTAGGTCCTTCCTTTTCGAGAAATTGCAAAGAAAGCCAAGGTGTCAGTGAGTACAGTTCTCTTCACCATCAAAAGGCACTTGGAAACTGGAGGAAACACTTACAGGAGGAGGTCTGGCAGACCGAAAACCACAACTAAATCTGAAGACAAGTTTCTGGGAGTCAACAGCTTGCATGACAGGTGGCTCACAGGACAACAGCTTCAAGTACAGCTTAACACTGAAGTTAGCAAGTCTCAATTTCAACTGTGAAGAGAAGACTTTGAGCTGCAGGTTTGACAGGTATGGCTATAAGAAAGCAATTGCTGAGATGGCAAAATAGGAAGAGGCTTGCCTGGGCCATGAAGGACAGTCAGTGGACTACTAAAGACTGGAAACAGATCTTATGGATCGAAGAATCGAAATTTGAGATTTGAGGTTCATCATGCAGGGTTTTTGTGCACCGCCAAGTAGGTTAAAGAATGGTTCCTCAGTGTGTGACACTAACTGTCAAACATGGAGGAGGAAGCATGATGGGGCTCTTTTGCTGGATCCAGAGTCAGTGACTTGCATCCCAAACCAAAACTACCACCACAGCATTTTACAGTACCATGCAATACCCTCTGGAAAATGCCTAGTTGGTCAGGGGTTCATACTTCAGCAAGATAATCCATAACCGCAAACATACCTCCAGACTGTGTTGGAACTACCTTAGAAGAAAAGTAAATGGTAGGCTTCAAATCATGGAATAACCAGCACAGTCTCTAGACCAGTGGTATCACTAGAGGGGGCAATCCGCCCCGACCATCTCCTGTATCTTGTCTGCAGTTTCTGACCATTTCCTGTATTGTGTCTGCAATCTCTTACCATCTCCTGAATCAATTGTTTTTGCAATTTCTGACCATCTCCTGTAATACGTCTGCAATCTCTGGCCATCTCTTGTAATGTGTCTGCAGTTTCTGACCATCTCCTGTAGCATGTCTGCAGTCTCTGACCATCTCCTTTAGTATGTCTGCAATCTCTGACCATCTCCTGTAATGTGTCTGCAATCTCTGATTATTTCCTGTAATGTTAAAGAAAAAAAACGTGCTGTTTTAAACACTTCACACCAGCTGCAACTCAAAGTGAAATACGCACAAATATAAATAAAAAACATAAGGAGCTGCACTTAAACATATAAAAAATAAAAAAGAGTGCAATTGAATCAGATCATTCAGTCCGATCAAATTGTGACACAAATCACAAAGGATGACAACAAACAAGGCACATAAGTGAGCATTAATGATAAATGAATACACAGTCCTTGAAACTTCCAAAGACAGGGAAATGTTTGATAAGACATGTGATACAATCTTCAGTGACTTCTTATAAGGCGACGTGAATCCACCACCACATAGAGTGCAAGCTTACCAGCTGCACAAGCTGTCTGAGCTTGTGGCTAATACCCAGCCAGGGCCTTTGATCTTCCCAGCACCTCCGGTGACTAATAAGCCAAACTTTCCTGGAGACTTGAAGTATATCCAGCAGTCAGTAGCCAGCCAGATGAATGACCTCGGTATGAGTATTATACCAGTAGAAAAAAATATAAAAGTCGCCATCGGTAAAACCGGGTGGTATTTTATTATATTAAAATCTGTGCCCTTCATCTGCATATGCCAAAATCCTTGCTTCTTCGGGCTGAAGTAATGGAATTTACTGGAGTAGTATGAAGGATCTGAGCCACCAAAGATAATCTCACCTTGGTCTTGATTATCTCTTCTTTCTGCAGTGTTCTGCCAGATATGTGACTCCATTTCAGATGTGTTGCTGGGCTTCTCTGTTTCCTGTAAGGTGTCTGCAATCTCTGACCATCTCCTATAGTGTGTCTGCAGTCTCTGACCATCTCCTGTAGTGTGTCTGCAGTCTCTGACCATCTCCTGTAGTGTGTCTGCAGTCTCTGACCATCTCCTGTAGTGTGTCTGCAGTCTCTGACCATCTCCTGTAGTGTGTCTGCAGTCTCTGACCATCTCCTGTAGTGTGTCTGCAGTCTCTGACCATCTCCTACAGTGTGTATGCAGTTTTATGCAGGTGTATATATGTTTAATGTAGGCTGTGTATGAGTGATATTACGCACACACAGAAAAAATATTCACACATTTACTGACTGCACAGAAAAAAATATATATTTTATTTTTTTCTTTTTTTTTTTCAATGGTATGATTTAGTGGTGAAAAATATTAGTGCCTCCCCAGTTGTGACTGTGGTATATTATGTGCTCCCCCTGTATATTGTTCCTAGAGTTGCCACTGCTCTGGACTTAAAGTGGTTGTTATGTCGCCATAATAAACTCCCATGACAGGTTCTCTTATGGGGCAATAGTAATGACAGTGTGTTTTGTTTTTCAGCAATATAATCTCTAAATACATTCTCTCAGCAGTTCTGTGCAGTCGCATGGTTTTCTCAGGTCTAATTACTCCCAAGCATATAGACTCGGCTCACATTTCTCTGCTAGTTTAGTTTCAGGAGGGGAGGGGCTGGGAGAGGATCAGTTTCACACAGATCACAGAAATGACAGGAAAGGAGGGGGAGAGATACAGATGCTGCAGAAAAAGTGCAGGATGATGGAAAGTCAGTTTATTGACGGGAACACAGGAACAGGCAGGATCAACCAGGTATTATTCTATATGGGAATAAATAAATACTTGCACAAAAATAATGAAGGAAGAATCAAAGGTAAGAAGGATTGGTCAATCTCGGGAAGAATCGGTCAAATAAAGGAAGGATCAGTCGATCACAGAAAGCATTGGCCAATCAAGAGAATTTTATATTGTAAAGCGCTGCGTAAACTGTTGGCGCTATATAAATCCTGTAATAAATAAAAAATAAAAAAGAGAAGGATCCATCAGGTCGATCGCAGGCAGGATCGGTGGATCAATCACAGAAAGCAAATGTTGATCGATTGCAGGATCAAATAGTAAGGAAGGGTCGATCGATCAATAGGATTGGTCAAAGGAAGGGATTGGTCGTTTGATTGCAGGAAGGGTTGGTTTGTCAACTGTTCATTCCTTGTGAAAACAATAAAGTTTATAGAAAAAAAAGTTAAAAAAAATTTGAATAAAATAATAAATAACATTTAAAAAAAATGTAAAGCGCCTCCCTCCCCCAGTGCTTACGTGTAAACGCGATTGCCTGCATAAGTCGCACACTCAAATGTAAACGGTGATTGCACCAAATGTGTGAGGTATCGCCACAAACGTCACAGTGAGACCAATAATTCTAGCACCAGATCTCCTGTGTAACTCTAAATTAGTAACATGTAAAGGCTAATAGAGGTACCATAGTTTGACGCTGTTCCACGGGTGTATGCAGTTTTAAAGCACAGCATGTTTGGTATCTATTTACCCAATGTAACATCATCTTTTATATTTTAAGAAAAAAAATTGGGTATTATGTTGTGTTTGTGTGCAAACATTTTTTATTAAAGTGTATTTTTTCCAAAAAATTGTGTTTGAAAAAGTGCTGCACAAATACCGTATGATCTAAAAAAAAAACTGCAGCACCCACCATTTTATTCCCATGTGCCTCTGCTAATGTGTGGGTGTGTGTGTGTGTGTGTGTGTGTGTGTGTGTGTGTGTGTGTAATAAATATATATATATTATGTTTGGGAGTTCCAAGTAATTTTATAGCACAAAAATACGAAGTGTCAGAATTGGCCAGGTTAACAAAGAGGAGAGGGGAGAAGCAGCTTCATGGAAAGCATTGCTCTATCTCAGGTGGAGGAGAGGGGAGGGGCGGTGAAGAGATTGGTTCTCACACAGACTGCAGACTATGGAACTGACAGAAAGAGAAGGAGGAGGGGATGATGCAGAAACACAGGAGCAAGCTAGAATGATGGAGGCACATAAACTGACAACGTTTTCATGGCACAGCAGCCATGATAAAAGTGGTCAGCTCACAGAGGGGAAGACAGGAACAGGCTGGATCAACCAGGTACCGTACAGTAGAAGATAGAAAGACAATTGACATGGCAAAAGCACTATCCTATAGCTTGTGCCTTTAAAGGGACAGGGGCATGATTTTTTTTTTTTTTTTTTTTTTTTTAGGATTACAACCTCTTTAACCTCTTCAGCCCCAGAAGGATTTACCCCTTAATGACCAGGCCATTTTTTTGCAATACGGCACTGCGATACTTTAACTGACAATTTTAATTTTTTGCTCTATAAACAAAAAAAGACACAATTTTGAAAAAAATATATATATTTTTTACTTTCTGCTATAATACATATCGAATAAAAAAAAACAAAAAAAAAAACGAATTTATTCATCAGTTTAAGCCAATATTAATTCTGCTACATATTTTTGGTAAAACAAATCGCCATAAGCATATATTGATTGATTGATTTTCTCAAAAGTTATAGCATCTACAAGATAGGGGATAGATTTATGTCATTTTTATTATTATTTTTTTTTTACTAGTAATGGCGGTGATGATCAGCGATTTTTAGCGGGACTGCGACATTGCAGTGGACAGATCAAACATTTTTGACACTTTTTTGGGACAGTGACTTTATTACTGTGATCAG
Organism: Lithobates sylvaticus; assembly: GCA_028564925.1. Classification (NCBI taxonomy): domain Eukaryota; kingdom Metazoa; phylum Chordata; class Amphibia; order Anura; family Ranidae; genus Lithobates; species Lithobates sylvaticus. The sequence goes on along the minus strand of CM053038.1, from coordinate 142,755,737 downwards.
AACTAAAAATATCCACTGATCACTGTATAAATGACACTTGCAGGGAAGAGGTTAACACACTAAGGCGATCGAAGGGTTAAGTGTGTCCTAGGGAGGTGTTTCTAACTGGGGGGGGGGGTGTTCAGAAAAACGATCGCTTAGTGACACTGGCAAAAGGGGGTGAAAGGGTTAACTATGGGGGGGGCTGGGGGTGAAAGGGTTAACAGGCTAACCAGCGTCACCAGTGACAGTTATACTGTGATCACTGGTGAAAGGGTTAACTCTAGGGGCAATCAGGGGGTTTAAAACCTTTATTTAGGTTGTAATATGGGGGTACCTGACCTATAAACCTATTTATGAACCTATATAAACATGGCGGTTACCTAAAAAAAAAAAAAATGGTTACCTAGCGACAGCAGTGACACTAATACAGCGATCAGAAAAACGATCGCTTAGTGACACTGGCAAAAGGGGGTGAAAGGGTTACCTGGGGGGCAATCAAGGGGTTAAACCTTTATTAGGGGGGGGTGGGGGGGCTACCTTGGACCTAAAACTAACTGCCCTGACAGTTATTACAGTCACACTGACACTAAATGCAGTGATCAGTAAAAAATGATCACTGCAATTAGTGACACTGTGACTGGGGGGGAGGGGGTGATCTGGGGGGTGATCAGGGGGTGACAGGGGGGTGTTTTGTGTGCCTATGTGTACTGGTGTCAGTGTACTGTTTGTGCACTAACCTTTAGATGTTCACAGCTCGGCGTTCCGGTCACATAGACCGGCGCACCGAGCGTGACATCACTTCCTCTGCCTGTGTTTTGATTGACACAGACAGAGGAAGCATGTTCAGCAGCTCGGCGCATCCCGGATCGCTCCTGAAGCGATCCCGACCGTCCCCGCCGGCCGGGGGGGGTCCGATCGGACCCCCCACCCGCCGGAAGAATGGCACGTACAGGTACGTGGTTCTGCCTGTACGTGCCATCTGCCGACGTATATAGGACACTTTTTTGGGACAGTGACTTTATTACTGTGATCAGAACTAAAAATATCCACTGATCACTGTATAAATGACACTTGCAGGGAAGGGGTTAACACACTACAGGGATCGAGGGGTTAAGTGTGTCCTAGGGATCTGCTTTGTTTACATTGGCAAATCCCTGTTCTGCCTCTCTGAGGAGCTGAACCCGCGCATCGGCTCCCGCATGGTGCAGCATGCGCCCACAGTGTCTCGTTCACGAAAAGACGTACAGGTACGTCATTTTGTGCAATAGGGCCGCCCTGCCGCAGTATACATGCGGTGGGTGGTCCTTAACCACTTCATCCCTGGAAGATTTACCCCCTTAATGACCTGGCCATTTTTTGAGATGCGGCACTGCGTCGCTTTAACTGACAATTGCATGGTCATGCAAATAAAATTGATCTTTTTTTTCCCCCACAAATGGAGCTTTTTTTTGGTGCTATTTGATCGCCTCTGCAGTTTTTATTTTTTGCACTATAAACAAAGACCGGCAATTGTGGAAAAAAAAAAAGCAATCATTTTTACTATAATGAATATCCAAAAAAAAAAAAAGAATTTCTTCATTAGTTGAGGCCAATAGGTATTCTTCTTCTACATATTTTTAGTAAAAAAAAATCGCAATAAGCGTATATTGTCTTGCGCAAAAGTTATAGCGTCTACATTTCTATTACAAATTTTTTTTATTTTTTTTTACTAGTAATGGCGGTGATCATTGATTTTTTTAGTGGGACTGCGACATTGCGGCAGACTGATCGGACACTTTTGACACTTTTTTTTTTTTTTTTGCAACCAGTGACATTTATACAGCGATCACTGTATGAATGACAGGTAAGGGGTTAACTCTAGGGGCATTCAAGGGGTTAAGTGTTCCCTAGGGAGGTGTTTCTAACTGTGGGGGGAGTGTACGTACTGGGAGTAGAGAGAGATCGCTCTTCCTGATCACTAGGAACAGACAATCACTTTGTACTCCCCTGACAGAACAGGGATATGTTTGTTTACATTGACAACGCGGCCTACAACGATTTGCAGGATCAAGCCGACCTGCCACAGTATAATGACGGTGGCTGGTAGGCAAGTGGTTAAGTAGTTAAACCCCATCAAGTTGGTTTTATGATAAACTGGAGAGAAGGGTGAAAGAAAAGCCATCTACAAGTGTAACACATCTATCAGGTGGAGGCTGATGGGGAACTGAGAGACTAAGCCACCATCAGGTCCACTTTGCTTTTGATGGCACACAACAAATTCGAAAGCAGTTATTGGACTCAATAGCCGGTATAGATCTGCCCACTGCCATGCACCATCAATTAAATGTTAAACAGACTTGATGGGGAAATAGTCTCTCAGTTCCTCATCAGGGGCTACACCCACTCCTAGTATGAAACTCCTTAGTCATGCCCCTGTCAGTGTGATGGTTGCAGTGACTGGAGAGGGAGCACACTGTGGAAAGAGTGTCCAGTATGGCACGCCTTCCTGCAGGCACTGACCGATTCATGTACATGAATTTAGTGCAAGCACAAATCCCTGACTCTAGAGGCTGTCTACAACACCCTTTTTAAAAAATGCAGTTCAACACTGACCTTATAGGGTTCATACATTATATATTTAGAATGTTCGGATCCTAGTCTGAATGCCATAAAGCTGTCACTCTACTGAAACAGTCATTGGCCAAGGCATTTCCCGCCCCACAACCGCATTTAAACACCCCCATTGTATGTGTGTGGCTACTAGGCAGGAAATACCTGCGCCACTCATGCTTGGCCCTGTACAGGTGATCGCTTTCTATCAGGCTTGCTCTGGTGGATTCAGGCTAGGAACTGAAGTCACAAAGAAATTACAACAGCTTTATTATTAAGCTAGTAGATATGTCTATCATGTTGGCCAACACCACAAGCTACACAATACTGGCAAAAGTTTCCTTACTGAGCACCAAGAATAGCTCAGCTGGATTAATTGCTACTGGCTGATCCAATGGTTGGCTATCCAATGAGGTGGCAGAATTTTTGGATAACCCCGTATTTTGGTTATTTATGGCCTATCCAAAATACACAAGGGGACGACACCCCTGAAATTTAAACCACTTGTGTTTTGTACAGAATCTGTTGCTCAACCATTGACCAAACTAATAGGTTTCTACTTACAACCTCTGGTGAAGGACGTACCAGTGTACATCAAGGATATGAATGATTTTCTTGAGACATTGAAGCTATTCGCCACATTTTGATACCTGGGAGGAGGAGCAGAATGTGTTTTGAGGTGTAATTGTAAGTATGCATATGATGTGTGTTAGATCCTATTAATTGACAACTTGGATTAGAAACTTGTAGTGAAAAATTACATTTTCAAGAGACTCCCTATGCCTTTTAGAAAATACCTTGAAGTGTTTGCTTTCCAAAATGGGATGATTTTGTGGGAGTTTCTACTTTCATGGTGTTTAGTTGTGTAATTTATGCTCCACCCCAAGATGCTCCTTGGATGTTGGATGCTCCTATGCAACTAGGCTGTGAAAAGTCTCACATGTGCTATGCCCATACTCAGGAGTCATAGCAGAATGCTCTTTGGGGTGTAATTCTAAGTATACCTATGCAATGTGTGAAAAATAACTTGTTAAAATGGGAACTTTGTGAATTTTTTTTTTTATTCATTTTCCAAAAAGCGTGACACAAAATTACAGCTTCAAACATTTTCCATGCCTCTTACTAAATAACTTTCCAAAAAGGGGACATTTTGGGGGTATTTGTACTGTCCTGACTATTTGTTATGAAAGTCAGAGAGGCAGTCGTCAGTACATCAGGCCCGATCAAATTTTAAATGTATATACCATATTTTGTAGAATATGCAACTTTCACACAGACGAAATAATATATAGACAGTCCCCGGGTTACAAACAAGATAGGGTCTGTAGGTTTGTTCTTAAATTGAATTTGTATGCACGTCGGAACAGGATAATTTCTTAATCGTACATCACGGGACACAGAGCCATAGTAATTATTATGTGGGTTATAGGCCACCTTCAGGTAATGGACACTGGCACACCCTAAGACAGGAAGTCCACTCCCTATATAACCCCTCCCACTACTGGGAGTACCTCAGTTTTTTCGCCAGTGTCTTAGGTGTTGGTCACGAGTAAAGATGGGCTGTGCTGAGCGCCACTGGAGCAATACTTGCTGGGGCCAGCTATGCAGCCGGATCCATTCAAAGTGTCTTTTAGGCCGGTTTGAATGGTACCCGGGCCTCATGGCGGAAGAAACGAGGTTTAGCCCTTAACGCTTCTCTTTTTAGAGAGCTGGACCCCGGGATCTAGTACTTTTTGTTTTTTTCTGCCATATGGTTTTTCTGCCAGGGTCTTTTGCGGGTCCAGGAGTGTGGATCCCCGATAAAAATGGGCCCCGGTTCCTGAAGGATTTTAAACGGAGCCCACCGTGAGAGGTGAAGAATGGGTCTGTTGGTTCTCCCACAGAAATCCCTGCAGTGGGAAAGGTAAGTGGAGATTTATAAGGAATTTTTATGTTTCTTATGAATTATCTCCTTTTAAAAAGTAAATGTTGTCATGCCTAAAAGTCACCACTGGGGGCTGTGTAGAGCACATAACTTGTCATGCTTTCCCCAAAGAGCCTGTCTCTGCAGAAGCTGCAGATTCCCTCCGGCGAGTATCCCAGGCCTCCGATAAGATTGGGGGGGGATTTTCTTAAAAAAAAAAACACCTCCCACTTGGACAAAGCTCCTCCCCCTGGATAGGGGGAAGCCAGAACGATCGGCGATGCCGCTTTGTTTTTTACCGGGTCTCCTCATCGCCTTGTTCATAGAAGCTATTAACATAAATTCTATGAACCTGCGCTTTACTGTCTCCACGGATAGAGTGCAGATTCCATTTCTGGACGTTTTAATTGGGATCAGATCTGATGGTTCCCTTGGCACCGATCTATACCGTAAACCTACAGCGGGAAACACGTTATTACACGCCTCCAGCGCCCACCCCAAATCTCTAGTGCACAGTATCCCTTGCGCGCAGTACTTAGGACTGCGCCGGAACTGTGCACTAGATGATGACTTCTTCAGACAATCGCACGCCCTCAAGGAACGCCTCCTACTAAGAGGCTATACAAAGACTAACTTAAGGAAAGCATTTAACAAAGCGAACAGTCGCAGTAGAAACGCACTACTATATCCCAGTCCACGGATCCCTAGACCTAATACTGTGAAAATCATCACACCGTATTCGGCGCATCAGGATGAACTAAAAAAGCTATTGGCCAAACACTTGCACTTACTTACAGGCCACCACATATTAACCAATTATGTGCGTGACCAGCCGGAGGTCGTATTTCGGAGAGCTCGCTCTCTGAGAGACTGCCTCACCAAGAGCCATTATACATCAGATAGGGGAACTAACGGGAGCCCTGGTGGCACTGCCCCCTGCGGCCAGTGCCCCTTGGGCCCCTGGATCCCACCTAGTACCAAGGTTAGGCTCCCCAATGGAGAATTGTTTACACCGTATTTTTCAGCGAACTGCAATACTACAGGGATCATCTACCTAATGGTATGTAAATGTAATGCGTTCTATGTGGGAAAGACGGTTAGGGAGTTCAGGCAGAGAGTGGGCGACCATGTCTACCACTCAACTAATGGCAAACTGACCACCATTGGTCGCCACATTGGACTTTATCATAAATTTGATTTACAGGCGGTTAGATTTCTGGCATTGGAAGTGGTACCCCCTGATATCCGAGGTGGTAACAGAGATAAAATGCTTCTGCAAAAAGAATCCCTCTGGATTGAAAGGTTAGATGCCATGTTGCCGCCAGGCCTAAACGAGGTTAACTCCTTTAGGCCATTCCTTTGACCCACTCCCTGCCTGGACCCTCATACCGTCTTTCCCACTAATCCATTCGACTGCACTGTAAGGCCTCTGTCGAGTCCGAGATCATTAAATCCCCTTGAAATATCTAGATGTGCATACTTGTATAAGCAATCTTTGTATACCCTGATTTATCCATGAGTCCAATGCTGTCTAGATATAGTGTTTTGTATATATTTTGTTTAGCATTATTGATTAAATGTTTACTCTTTTATATTTTGTTTTTATGCAATCTGCTATTGTATCAACTAATTTTGTAATCTACTGTATTGGTTTATTTTGATTTCTCTATACACCCTCCTTTGGCACTTGGGATGGGGCAGGCGCCCTGCCTGTTTCCTGCGGCGACTGGTCAGACCCCTGGGGGACGGGGAGTCCCCACCAATGTTTTTGTAGGCGGACCTCCCTGTTTCTCCTTGCACATTCCTTGACCTAGCTAACGCTGGGTCTTCTGGGCATGTGCGCAGGCGCGTGGCCACGCTGCTCGCGCATGCGCATTTCGGGCCTCAGGCGCGCGTGCGCGGTAAGTGTACGCGCTGCCTGTGGGATCTGTGACCCCATGACGCGGCACGCCGTCGACGGCCAGCCAGCGGCCGACGTGGGGTTGGGAGAGGGTACTTTAGACGGACAGCGTCCGTCTATTGTCAGGCACTCGTGGACCGGGGGGCATTCCTGGACCTTCAACTACGGTGGTAAGCAATTTCTTTCCTCCTCCTCCCCGTGCACACTCCTGACGCAGAGGTTTTTAACCTGCTACTTACTTATATCATTTACCCTCTGCCCAGGTTATGTACTTCTATACCCTGGGATGCTTCGTTACACTTGCTTAATGTTTACCTATGTGTTTGGGCTAACAATTTAGCCGTTCACTGGACTACACCTATGGTTTATCATTTATTCCACCAATTTTCCATACCAGTGGCTCCTTCGTGCCTCCCGGTCTATACGATCTTTAGGGCACAATAGGTATGTACACGTCATGTCCCTCCCTTGCTTTTTCCTTCCCCCCTCCCCCCCTTTCCTTCTCCCCCTCCCCCCCCTCTTTCCCCCCCCCCCCCTTCCTTCCCTTCCCCCCCTTCCCCCCACTTGACATCTATCTATAGGGGGGTCCCCTTTTGTTAGCTAAGTAATGGGGACCCCCTCTAATCACTTTCACATGTCATTTTCTATACCACATTCTTGATTACACTATACCACATTCTTGATTACACAAGTTTCATATACGTTTTTCTTTTCTTTAAATGCCACATTTTTTTGATCTTGGGTATATCTCTGGCTGTTGGCCTGATCGGGGGGGTGCCTATATGGACATACCCCACCAGGCTCGACTTAATCTACACATTATTGCACATTCAATGTCTTGAATACTAAAGCCTCCTTATAAAGGGGCGCCTCTACTCACTCGAGTGGGGGGGAAGACTTCTGCAGTTACCAAGGGTCTGGCAGGAAGAGTGTCAAGACAAATGGGGGGCTTCCTCACTTTAAGGTACAAAGTAGAGTTCCGAGAGTCCCCGTCTCCTCGTTTTCTCAGATCAAACGTTCCCAGGGATCCAGAGAAAAAGAAGTCTCTCTTTCAAGCATTGGACCATCTTTTGTCTCAAAAGGTGATATCGGTGGTCCCCATGGAAGAGCAGGGATTGGGGTTTTATCCACACCTTTTCACAGTACCAAAACCAAATGGAGAAGTCAGACCCATTCTAGATCTCAAAGATCTAAACCGGTTTTTGATTTGTTGTGGAAAATTTAAGATGTATTTTAATATATATTGTCATAAGTCTCCCTGTGTTCGTTCTCCTTTAGCCCGCTCTAAAGAGCTGACTGGGGCAGACTGATGCTGGTTGAGATCCGTTAGGTAGTGGATAACTTCCTGGTATTGGAAAAAGGTGTTTGCAGAGTAGGGGTATGTCTGCCAGTGAAAAGGCCCCTGTGCATTGCACAGACGATCATCTGAGGGGATACGTTTGCTCTGCAAGGATTGGTTATGGGCGGATGTACGCTCATTGGCTCTGCTGTGTCTGATCAGCACATGTCGGGATTTGCAGCGTACATCTGCAGGTAACCTTCCATCCACAGGGAGGTGTAGAATAATCCTTAATATGCATTGTTCCAGAGAACAATGCATACCTGGATTATTATCGGCAGAATTGTAGTCATCGTTCATTGGTTTTGTATGGTTTGGGTCATTGAAAGCATTTAGTCAGTTTGCTAGTCTATTTGAATGTATAAATGTCTGTGATTGGTTCTTTTGAAGGAAAACGAATGTCTGATTGGCTGTCTGTGAAGACACCACCTTCTTCTGTATTGTATTGCATTGTATTGCTTAACTAACCCTGTTGGAAGGGTTCCTGTATTGTTACATCCTGTGTTGCTCCTGTGAGGTCACAAGCTTTGTAGGAGGCATTTGGCTGTTGGAGGCACACCCTCCAGGGTGTGGCCTCCTGTTTATATGTAAATAAAAGGACATGCATGGCTCAGTTAGGCTGATGGAACCGAGAATGTAAGAAGGATGATGATGTCTCTTTAATGGGGAACCAGAAGGGCCTGGCTGAGAAGCAGCCAAGCTGCCATGAGGATGTAAGAATGCTGGTGGATGTCTGATTACTTGAATGAGTGGGTTGATAGGTAAAGTATTATATCAATAATACGGAAATGGGTGCTTATATTAGCACAAGAGATGTGGCTGTGTGCTCTGCATACAGCCAGATTTCTACTACAGAATATCCGCTCTTTTCGCATGGAGTTAATCCGATCAGTAGTCTCCATCTTACAAGGTGGAGAACTTCTGGCGTCAATTGACATCAAGGATGCATACCTCCATGTGCCGATTTTCCCCTCTCACCAGAAATATCTACAGTTCGAGATAGAAAATCTTAATTTTCAGTTTGTAGCTCTGCCTTTCTGCCTAGCTACTGCTCCTCGAGTATTTACAAAGGTTCTGGCCCCTCCTCTAGCCAGATTAAAGGCTTAAGGTATAACGATTTTAGCGTACCTAGACGATCTGCTCTTGATAAACCAGTCAGTAGCCCGCTTAGACCAAAGTATGGTCACCACAGTCAACTACCTGGAATACCTAGAGAAATCTTCCTTAAAACCATCAAGGAGATTGGAATATTTGGGTCTGATCATAGATACAGCCCAGAAGAGGGTATTCTTACCCCAGGCGAAGATCAGTGCCATAAGGGAGCTGATTCAGGTTGTCAAGGCAAAGAAGAATTCTTCTATTCGACTTTGCATGAGGTTGTTGGGAAAAATGGTGGCTTAATTTGAGGCCGTTCCTTATGTTCAGTTTAATTTGAGACTGCTGCAAAACAGTATCGGCCGGACCCATGGGCAAACGTCCGCGGCGGTTGCGCGCCCACAGTACCTCATGCACAGACCGACGTACAGGTACATCGGTTTGTGCAGCCAATCGCCTTGCCGCAGTATATATGTGGAAGGCGGTCGGCAAGTGGTTAAAGCAGCCTTTTTCAACCGGCGTGCCTAAAAATTGCCCAAAAATTTATACAAGCCTGCAGGTGGATCAGGCCTACTTTTTAATTACACAAAGCCACATGTTTTAATTGTTTCAATTTCAATTTCCTAGCCACTGCCAGCGTCCTAACAACTAGGGATGTCATCGGTGTTGATGAGAAGGTTGATTGCCTGCACAGCATCCTTGTTTGACACTCCCCTGCCCCTCTCTGTCAACACTGGGGTCACATTAGTAGAGTGATGGAGAGAAACTAAGGGGGAAGGGAAGCACTGGAAAAAGTGACACACTGGAAACACTGTGCAAAAGTGTATCTGTTTTGAAGAATAAATCGCCTCTAATGTTGGGTGTCCTATGTGTGTCGATGCTGCCGCATTAAGTAAAACTACATTACATTTTAGAATGGGGTGCCTTGATACTGTCTGTAACTTTAACCACTTCAATACTGGGCACTTTCACTCCCTTCCTTCCCAGACCAATTTCCTGCTTTCAGTGCTCTCGCACTTTGAATGACAATTGCGCAGTCTTGCTACACTGTACCCAAATCAATTTTTTTATCATTTCGTTCATACAAATAGCTTACTTTTGGTGGTGTTTACTCACCACTTGGTTTTTTATTTTTTGCGATATAAGCAAAGAAAGAGCGAAATTAAAGTAAAAAAAAAACTTTTCTACTTTCTGTTTTAAAAGAAATCCAATAAAATCTAATTTTGTCATAAATGTAGGCCAAAATGTATTCTGCTACATGTCTTTGGTAAAAAAAAAAAAAAAATCCTGATAAGTGTATGATAATTGGTTTGTGTGATCACGGACAGATGCGCAGATGATTTTACTGGGACATATGTGGGACAGGTGTTTTTACTGTTTGGGGACACTAGCCAGGTGATCAGTGTGTTTAAAAGCTGTAAAAAACAGCTCATACACACTGATCACCGGCTGGCTACAGAGATCCGCTCTCCTTCTCCTCACTCACAAGCTCCGTGTAAGGAGAAGAAGAGCCGATCGCCTAGCAACCAACTCTCTATTTACATCACATGATGGCTGTGATTGGACACAGCCATCATGTGATGAGGAGGGCCAATCACAGAAGTCCTGCCGATCCGAGATGCGCCGTGTCCACTCAGGAATGAACACTCAGAAGGAGCAAGCAGTCACCCGGCCGTTTATGTGCAGTGGCCAGGTTGGAAGTAGTTAAAGGTTCCTTGAGATTGTCCATAATTTTAAAGGGTGCGTTTACGGAAAAAAAGTTTGAGAAACTGATTTAACCACTTTCCGCCAAAACACATACCTGTACATCATTTGGATTCAAGTTGATTGTCCCGCCGCCTTCCGCCGATCAGCCTGGGTTCTCGCGTCCCACCGGGAGGCCCAAGAAACCAGCCGGCATGTCTGCCAGCTGGCCGGAGACCCAAACAAGGTCTGAATCGGCTTTGATCGGGTCTCAAATCTAGTAATCTGGAAGCGACGTCATGAAATCACTTCCGGTTTACTGGGGCCTTTAAGGTGCCAGATTTTTTAAAAAAAAAATTCACAATTCAAAACAGCCAAACTTTGGCGTTTTGAATGCTTTTAAATGCAAAGAAGGCATTTGGGGTCTTATAGACCCCAGATCCCTCAAAAAAAAAAATAAACTTGACACGTGACTATTGCTGTCACAACAATAAAAGTGATCAAAAATAAATAAAATTTAAAGGGACAGCGTAAAAAAAAATATATATTTTTTTAAAGAGCCCCATATCTCTGTGCTCACACGCAGAAGCGAACCCATACGTAATTTGTGCCTGGAAATGTAAACCATGTTCAAACCACACACATGAACAATATTTCTAGCATCAGACATCCTCTGTAACTCTAAACTGGTAACCATTAAAACGTTTTAAAGCGTCGCCTATGGAGATTTTTAAGTTGCCATTCCATGAGTGTGCGCAATTTTAGAGCGTGATGCTTTGGATATCTATTTACTCAGCATAACATCATCTTTCACATTTTACAAAAAAATACAGATTTTAACTTGTAAGCAACAAGTGTCAGAAAAAGGCTTAGTCTTCTTCAAGTGGTTAAAGCACAGCACTGAAAATTGGCCTGGGCAAGAAGATGGTAAAAGTGTCCAATATTGAGGTGGCTAAAAAAGGTTTTCCAGTACTTACATTGACAATAAGCTCTTCTTTATAACATAATCTCCATGTTAGCAGATTATACATATAGCTTCCTGGCACCACTGGTTACTGAGCAGTGTATCCTTATCCTGTTTTTTTCATTTTGGATAAGTACCCAATATTAGTGTCAGAAAAGCAACCAGCTTGACCAGGGCTGTCACCAGCTGCCTGCTGTCCTATGTACATGCGATAATTATCAAAATGCACAGCCGCAGTTTAATCACAGGCTGCTTTTGTAAGTAGGCAAAGTCCACACAGGATTGGTGACCCAACACCAGTGCACAACATTTTTTTTTAAATGATGGTTCACCTGTGATTTGTGTCAATTGCAAGCACATTCATGTACAGTGAATTTAAAAAGTCTACACACCCTGTTAAAATGTCAGGTTTCTTTGATGTAAAAAAATAAGACAAAGATAAATCATTTCAGAACTTTTTCCACCTTGAATGTGAACAACAAACTGAAATCTTTTAGGTGGAGGGAAGTAAAAATAAAAAATAAAATAATAATATGGTTGCGTAAGTGTGCACACCCTTCTAATACTTTGTTGAAGCACCTTTTGATTTTATTACAGCACTCAGTCTTTTTGGGTATGAGTCTATCAGCATGGCATATCTTGACTTATATCTTGACAATATTTGCCCAATCTTCTTTGCAAAAACACTCCAAATATGTCAGATTTCTGGGAATCACCTGTGCACAGCCCTCTTCAGATCCCCCTGCAGATTTTAAATGTGATTCTGGTCTGGGCTCTGTCTGGGCCATTCCAAAACTTTAATCTTCTTCTGGTGAAGACATTCCTTTGTTGATTTGGATGTATGCTTTGGGTCGTTTTCATGCTGAAAGATGAAGTTCCTCTTCATGTTTAGCTTTCTAGCAGAAGCCTGAATGTTTTGTGCCAATATTGGCTGGTATTTGGAACTGTTTATAATTCCCTCTACCTTGAGTAAGGCCCTATTCCAGCTGAAGAAAAACAGCCCCAAAGCAAGATGCTGCCACCACCATGCTTCACTGTGGGTATGGGGGTCTTTTGGTGATGTGCAGTGTTTATGCACCAAACATAGCTTTTGGAATTATGGCCATAAAATTCAACCTTGGTTTCATCAGACCATAACAACATATTTTCCCCCCTGTTTTTCCTCGTAAGAAAAGGCTTCCATCTTGCCACTCTACCCCATAGCCCAGACATATGATGAATACAGGAGATTGTTGTCACATGTACCACACAGCCAGTACTTGCCAGCTATTCCTGCAGCTCCTTTAATGTTGCTGTAGGCCTCTTGGCCGCCTCTCTGACCAGTTTTCTTCTCATCTTTTCATCAATTTTGGAGGGACATCCAGATCTTGATAATGTCACTGTTGTGTCATATTTTCTCCACATGATGATGACTGTCTTCACTGTGTTCCATGGTATATCTAATGCCTTGAAAATTCTTTTGTACCCTTTTCATGACTGATACCTTTTAAGAATGAGATCCTTCTGATGCTTTGGAAGCTCTCTGCGGACCATGGCTTTTGCTGCAGGGTGACTAGGAAATTGACAGAAAAGACCATTAACCACTTTAGCCCTGGACCATTTTTCTGCCTAAAGACCAGAGGACTTTTTACAATTTGGCACTGCGCTGCTTTAACTGGTAATTGCGCGGTCATGCAATGTTGTACCCAAACAAAATTTGCGTCCTTTTTTCCCCACAAATAGAGCTTTCTTTTGATGGTATTTGATTGCCTCTGCGATTTTTTTTTTTTTTTGATATAAAAACGAAAAAAAAAATTTTGATATTTTCTACTTTTTGTTATAAGAAAAATCCAGTTAACTCAATTTTAGTCATACATTTAGGCCAAAATGTATTCAGCCACATGTCTTTGGTAAAAACAAATGTCAATAAGCGTATATTTATTGGTTTGCGCAAAAGTTATAGCGTTTATCACTACCTATCTCATTTCTTGAGGTGCTAAAATGGCAGGGCAGTACAACCCCCCCCCCCCCCCCCCAAATGACCCCATTTTGGAAAGTAGACACCCTAAGGAAATTGCTAAGAGGCATGTTGAGCCCATTGAATATTTTTATTTTTATTTTTGTCCCAAATGATTAAATAATGCCCAAAAAAAAATAAAAAGTTGTCACTAAATGATATATTGCTCACACATGCCATGGTTATATGTGGAATTGCACCCCAAAATACATTTTTCCGCTTCTCCTTAGTACGGGGCTACCACATGTGTGGGACTTTTTGGGAGCCTAGCTGCGTTAAGGGGCCCGACAACCAAGCACCGCCTTCAGGATTTCTAAGGGCGTAAATTTTTGATTTCACTCCTCACTACCTATCACAGTTTTGAAGGCCATACAATGCCAAGATGGCACCCCCCCCCCCCCCCCCCCAAATGACCCCATTTTGGAAAGTAGACGCCCCAAGCTATTTGCTGAGAGGCATGGTGAGTATTTTGCAGCTCTCATTTGTTTTTGAAAATGAAAGAAAAAAAATTTTTTTTTTTTTTTTTTTCAATTTTCAAAACGTTGTGACCAAAAGCGAGATCTGCAAAATACTCACCAAATCTCAGCAAATAGCTTGGGGTGTCTACTTTCCAAAATGGGGTCATTGGGGGGGGGGGGGGGTATTTTGTGCCATCTGGGCATTCCATGGCCTCCGAAACTGTGATAGGCAGTGAGGAGTGAAATCAAAAATTTACACCCTTAGAAATCCTGAAGGCGGTGCTTTTTTTTTGGGGTCCCGTACGCGGCTAGGCTCCCAAAAAGTCTCACACATGTGGTATCCCCGTACTCAGGAGAAGTAATAGAATGTATTTTGGGGTGTAATTTCACATATGCCCATGGCATGTTTGAGCAATATATCATTTAGTGACAACTTTGTGCAAAAAAAAAAAAAAATTTTTTTTTTTCCCGCAACTTGTGTCAAAATATATAAAATATTCCATGGACTCGACATGCCTCTCAGCAAATAGCTTGGGGTGTCTACTTTCCAAAATGGGGTCATTGGGGGGGGGGGGGGGGGGGGGGGGTTCGAACTGTCCTGGCATTTTATGCACAACATTTAGAAGCTTATGTCACTCATCACCCACTCTTCTAACCACTTGAAGACAAAGCCCTTTCTGACACTTTTTTTACAAAAAAATAAAAAAAATTTTTTTTTGCAAGAAAATTACTTTGAACCCCCAAAAACATTATATATTTTTTTAAAGCAAAGGCCCTACAGATTAAAATGGTGGGTGTTTCATTTTTTTTTTTTTTTTCACACAGTATTTGCGCAGCGATTTTTCAAACGCATTTTTTTTTGGAAAAAAAAAAAACACTTTTTTAAATTTTAATGCACTAAAACACACTATATTGACCAAATGTTTGAAGAAATAAAAAATATGATCTCAGGCCGAGTATATGGATGCCAAACACGACATGCTTTAAAATTGCGCGCAAATGTGCAGCGGCAACTAAGTACATACATTTTTAAAAGCCTTTAAATGGCTTTACAGGTTACCATTTTAGATTTATGTAGGAGGTCTACTGCTAAAATTACTGCCCTTGATCTGACCTTCGCGGTGATACCTCGCATGCATGGTGCAATTGCTGTTTACATATGACACCAGACCGATGCTTGCGTTCGCCTTTGCGCGAGAGCAGGGGGGGGGGGACAGGGGTTTTTTTTTTTTTTTTTTTTTATTATTTATTTTGCGTTTTATTTTTTTTTTAAACTGTTCCTTTAATTTATATATTTTTTTATAATTTTTATTGTTATTTTAGGGAATGTAAATATCCCCTATGATAGCAATAGGTAGTGACAGGTACTCTTTTTTAAAAAAAATTGGGGTCTATTAGACCCTAGATCTCTCCTCTGCCCTCAAAGCATCTGACCACACCAAGATCGGTGTGATAAAATGCTTTTCCCAATTTCCCAATGGCGCTGTTTATCCAGCGAAATCTAGTCATGAAATGCTCGTAGCTTCCGGTTTCTTAGGCCATAGAGATAAATGGAGCCGTTCTGGTCTCTGATCAGCTCTATGGTCAGCTGGCGGAACCACCGGCTGCATTCTCAGGTTACCTGCAGTCTAGAGGCTAATTAGCTGCTAGGATTGCTTTTACATGAAAGCTGACCGCTGGCTGAAAAGAATGATACCAATATGATACCTAAACCTGCAGGCATCATTCTGGTATAACCACTCAAAGTCCATCAACATAACCGTACGTTGCTGGTCCTTGTTGGGCATTTTTTTTTTCTTTCATGCAGTCTGTGGGCTGAAAAAAAAAAAAAGAGATTGATCGGTGGGTATGCCCACCATTAGAATACCTCCCTTCATCCACCCACTTCTAATGATGGGCCTACGTGCACCATTTTGTTTTTAACTGTGGTGGTGAAATCGCCTTCTACAGTGCTATAATCACGGCGTTATGTATCGTGTGAGAAAACGCTGTTGCTGTCAAGATAAATAAATCGCGCTGCAGCTGAATGGCGTACCTGCTAAGCAAATGATGGTTAACAATAAAACAATAAAACAAAGTAACATTACAGTATAACAGTAAGACTTACCATACCTGCAAAGCAAATAAAAAAAAAAAAACATAGTAAAAAAATAAAAAAATTTTTTTACGCAACCTGTGCCTAAAATATATAGATGCCGACGCATGGGGGCATCCACCCGCAAAAGTTAGAAGCAAATTGCTCCTAGGCCCCTGCTGCCCCCATGCTTCGGCATATATGCTCATTTTTTTTTTTGTATTGTGGTGGTGAAATCACCTCCGACAGCGCTGGAGTCACGCTTTATGTACTGTGGGAGCAAACGATGTTGCTGTCAAGATAAATAAATCCGCGCTGCAGCTGAATGGCGTACCTGAAACCAAAAAAATGGTTAACAATAAAACACAATAAAACAAAGAAAAAAAACACAATAAAACATTGCAGAATAGAATACAATAAAAAAGAGCAGAAAAAAAGAGAAATAGAGAATAGAGAGAGATAGAACAATAAAACAACAACTATTTTTTATTTTATTTTTTTTTTATATATTTTTTTGTGTTTTATTTATTTTTTACTTTTATTTTTTTACACTTTTATTTGTAACTTTAACTGTTCCAGGTTCGGGTCTCTCAAAATGTAATGGTATCTTGGGAGACCCTATTCAAGTGTGCCTAGTCTGTGCAATGATGTACCCTACGCTAAAACTCCACTAGTGTATGGTAGCGTTCAAAACATTCACCAATGTAAAGACCAGGATTGTCAGGACAGGAGGGACAATAATAACGGGTGTCACGCCTATATCCGCGCTTTCTGCAGACACAACATTTTCTTTGGGGGGGGCTCGTTGGGTAGGGGTACTCGGGAGGACATAAGGAAAATGCCTCTCATGCAGCCGGCTTACTGTTTGGTTGGGGATGGTGAGGTGGAGCACCGTCTGGAAACAGAAGGGCTCTGACGATCTCTTCCTGGAATTTAAGGAAGGATCCAGTCCGTCCTGTAGCTCTGTATAGCACATGAGCGTTCAGCAAAGCCAATCGAAATAAATAAACAGACACATTTTTGGAACCAGCGTCTGGCCTTACGGGCAACTAGGTACGGCGCCAACAACTGGTCGTTGAGGTCCACCCCTCCTATATTTTGGTTATATTCGTGGACACAGAGGGGTTTCTCCACAACACCAGTCGTCATAGTAATTTGGACCGTCGTGTCTGCATGAAGGGAGGTAAGAACGAAAACATTCTTATTATCCCTCCACTTCATAGCGAGCAAGTTATTACACTTCAAGCAGGCTCTCTCCCCCAGCCTAAGACAGGAATCTACAAGCCGCTGGGGAAAGCGCCGGCGATTAGATTGCACTGTGCCACATGCTCCAATCTGATGATCAAACAAGTGACTAAAAAGTGGCACGCTCGTGTAAGAATTGTCCACGTACAAATGGTACCCCTTTCCGAATAAGGGTGACACCAAGTCCCACACAATCTTGCCAGCGCTTCCTATGTAGTCAGGGCAGTTTGTCGGCTCTACGTGACTATCTCTTCCCTCGTAAACCATAAAACTACATGTATAGCCTGTGGCCCTGTCACAGAGCTTAAACATCTTGACCCTGTATCTGTCACGCTTGCTGGGAAGACACTGTTTGAATGACAAGCATCCAGAAAACGTAATCAGGGACTCATCAACACAGACAACTTGATGGGGAGTAAAGAAGTCTGCAAAACGTTGGTTGAAGTGGTTTACGAGGGGCCGAATTTTGTAGAGCCGATCGTATCCAGGGTCTCCACGACGACGACAGTGTGCATTGTTGTTGAAGTGCATGAACCGCGAAATCTGCTCGTATCGTGCCCTGGCCATGGAAGCAGAGAACACGGGCATATGGTACATTGGGTCAGTGGACCAATATGACCGCTACGTACTCATTTTAACTATGCCCATGTTGAGGGATAGGCCCAGAAAGGTCTTAAATTTGGAGACCGTAATTGGTCTCCAATCTCTGGCAAGGGAGGACTGGGGATTAGCGGCGATGTATTGACCAGCATACAAATTGCTTTGGTCCAAAATAGATCTATAGAGATCTTCGGTGAAAAACTGAGAATAAAAATCAAGTGACGTAAAATCAACTGTTTCCACCTGAATGTCGGGTTGGCCAGTGAATGGGGCAAGTACAGGTGCTGCAGAAGTGGTGGGTTCCCAATTAGGATTGGCAAATGCTCAGGAAGGGCACTATGGGCACGACGGGCCTGTCTTTGTCTTCTTGGTGGCAGCGGGACACTACTTGTGCTTGCCACCTCGCCAGCTTGAACTGCACTTATGGGACTCGCCACGTCACCACGTGTTACTGCAGTGCTGGATGTACGACCAGGGTGTACTAGGCCACTGGTGCTTGCCAGTTCACCAGAAGGAATAGCGGCACTAGTATTTCTCTGCTCCATACGAGAGTCCTGTGGTTCTTGTACCTCGACAACAGAAGAAGTTCGGGGTCTGGTACACCTGACCACAATTCCGTCGTCAGAGCTATCTGTCATGGAGCCGCTGTCGTCTACAGGATTGTATTCTGAGCCTGAATCTGACAGAAGAGTGACTTCCTCTTCACTATCTGTCATGCTCAGAAACGTGTAGGCCTCTTCACTACTGTACCTTCAATTTGCCATTTTGGGCTCTAAATTTACTGGTACAGTAGTGAGACTCACAGGTAAAAAAGCTCCTGACTGTCAGCAAATGTAACAAACGCTACCAACAAAACTGTTAGCGATCGCAGGGATCAGGCCTGACTCTGCCAACGCTGCAGTTATGTGTGTGTGTTTTGTAAGTGACACTGATCGATTGATACTGCACTTGGGTGGGCTGGGCTGGGCGGAGGGGCAAAACGCAAGTGCTAGCAGGTATCTGGGCTGATCCCGCTAACACTGCATTTTTGGGAACCCTAAACTGCTGGGGACGCTAGTATAGATCCGATCAGATCAGATATTGATCAGTTCAGATACTATACCACTAAGGGAGGTGTATTCTGCGTGCGTGGGTGTTAGCGGCACTGGCACTAACCTGATGCTGCCTGAGGCAACGCAGGCCCTATCTGACCCTAAAACCTAACTTGTATCACCCGCCGGGCGATCAGGGGGGTTAAACCTTTATTGGGTAATAAACGGCGGGTGCCGTAACACTATAAAAAACAAACTAACTAACCAGCGTCACCCGTAACAGTTATACGGTGATCACTGGTGAAAGGGTTAACTAGGGGGAAATCAGGGGGTAAAAACCTTTATTAGGTAGTATATGGGGGTACCTGACGCTATAAAAAGCTGACGGCGAACCTAAATACTTACCTGGCTAACTAGCGTCACCTGTGACACTAATACAGCGATCAGAAAAAAGATCGCTTAGTGACTCTGGCGACGGGGGGTGATCAAGTGGTTAAACTTTTATTAGGGGGGGTTGGGGGGGTACCCTAGACCTAAAGGGGCCTAACACTAACTGCCCTAACACTTATGACAGTCACAAATGACACCAATGCAGTAATCAGTAAAAAAAAAAAAAAACTGCTATTGGTGTCACTGTGACAGGGGGTGCAGGGGGGGGGGGGGGGGGGGGTGATTTGTGTGCCTACGTGTTCTACTGTTAGTGTAGTGTTGGTGCAGACTTACTTGATGTCTTCTCTCCTCGGCGCCGGAACGAAAAGACCGACACGAGGAGAGATGACATCACTTCCTCTGCTTCTGTTTACATTACAGCAGCAGAGGAAGCATTCTCATTCGTCAGGAGCGATCGCGAGGGGGTGGCCATGAATCAGTGGCCTCCCCCTCAGCACGGATCGCTCCTATTTAACATGAGTTTGAATGCGATTGCTTAATTCTGGACACAGCCACATACCCAGTTATAAAAAGGTGTGCACACTTATGCAACCGCATTATTTATTTATTTATTTTTTACACCCACACCCCTAAAAGATTTCAGTTTGTTTTTCAATCGAGTTGTACAGTTTATAGGTCACACTAAAGGTGGAAACATTTCTGAAATGATTTATCTTTGGCTCATTCTTTTACCTCACAGGAACCTGACATTTTAACAGGGGTGTGTAGACTTTTTATATCCACTGTATGGCCAGATTGTATTAATTTAATGTGAAGTGTGATCTTTTTCCATTTTAGGAAGCCAAGAAAAAATCTGGAAAAAAACGTGAAGAAATAGAGAAAATTGGCATGAAAGAACAAAGCAGTAAGGTGAGCTTAAATGTAGATTAATGAAAAGGTTGATCCTATTGTTATGGTGTTTTAACTAAAGTAAATGTATATAATGTGTCTCTTGTGCTAATTCTTTTTCTTTCAAAAGAAATCATCTTCCATCCTATCCCTCCTTTTAGGCTGTTTTTTTTAATAGGAAGTATGATAGCTGTATGAGAACTGATTTTTTTTATTTAATTATTACTTTAAGGGCCCATTCACAACATGTGTGTTGTGTTGGGCTGCATTGGGCAGCCTTGTCCCGAGCAGTCTGGACACATGGACAAGGCAAATTGCCTTGTGTCCTATTTGTTAATTTCACACCACTGAGTATGGGATGCAGTACTTGTTTTCACTGCAGCATGTCACACCGAATTGCAACGTGCTGCAATGAATACATATTAATGGAATGTAATTTTTTAACAACCCAATAAAACAAAAAAATAATAACATTAACCACTTGCTTACAGGGCACTTAAACACCCTTCCTGCCTAGACCAATTTTCACCTTTCGGTGCTCTCACACTTTGAATGACAATTTACTCAGTCATGCAACACTGTACCCAAATGAATTTTTTGTCCTTTTTTTCATACAAATAGAGCTTTCTTTTGCTATTTTTTGCGCTATAAAAAAAAAAAATGACGGAAATTTAAAAAAAAAAAACGCATTTTCTTAGTTTATGTGATAAAATTTAGCAAATTATAAATTTTTCTTCATAAATTTTGGCCACAATTTATATTGCTACATATCTTTGGTAAAAAATAACCCAAATTAGTGGATATTATTTGGTCTTTGTGAAAGTTATAGAGTCTACAAGCGGTGGTGCGAATCATAAAAAATTTAGCACACCTGATGTACTGGTACTGGTGGCCTATCTCATTTCTTGCGACCCAAACAAGCCAGGAAAGTATAAATACCCCCCAAATGACCCTTTTTTTGAAAGTAGACATTCCAAGGTATTTAGTAAGAGGCATGGTGAGGTTTTTGATGTCATTTTTTTCTAACAATTCTTTGCAAAATGAAGATTTATTTTTATTTTTTTTCACAAAATGTTCATTGTAATAGGTTATTTCTCTCAGATGGCATGTGTATACCACAAATGACACCCCAAAATACATTCTGCTACTCCTCCTGAGTATTACGATACCACATGTGTGGGACTTTTACACAGCCTGGCCACATACAGAGGCCCAATATTGAAATAGCACCATCAGGCGTTCTACAAGCATAAATGACACATCTCATTTCTCAACCACCTATTACACTTTTGAAGGCCCTGGAGCACCATCACAATGGAAACGCCCACAAAGTGGCCCCATTTTGGAAAGCTAACACCCCAACGTATAATCTATGAGGCATAATGAGTCTTTTGAAGGGTTCATTTTTTTCCAGAAGTTTGGGGAAAATGTGTAAAAAAAATGAAAACGCATTTTTTTTTTTTTTTTTTACGCGAAGTTGTTCATTTATAAGATATTTCCAACACATAGCATGTACATAGCAAAAATTACACCCCAAAATACATTTTGCTACTCCTCCTGAGTATGGCGATACCAAATGTGTGAGACTTTTACACAGCTTGGCCACATACAGAGGCCCAACATGCAAGGAACACCATCAGGTGTACCAGGGACACACCGCATGCACATACCAAGAATTACACCCCAAAATACATTCTGCTTAGCAAAGAGTAAACAAAAGATTACCTGTGGTTTTAGTAGCGCAGTTGTCCACAGGAGGATAGCACTGGTCCAGGCAGCAGGCAGGAACTTGGTCAGCAAAAGCGAACACAATTTTCCAGGCAACAGACAGGAATACTGTCCATAATCAATACAGGCAGCAGGCAGGGATACTGTCCATATACAGTCCAGGGTCAGTGCAGGCAGAGATTGTCAGCAGTGCCAAAATATTGGTCCTGGTAGTAGGCAGGAATATGGTCTATCCACGTGGTGTGGTCAGTTCATGCGACAGGCAGAGGCATGATGGCATAGGTCCTACAGGCAGCAGGCAGAAGTAGGGCCTCGTTCAGGACAGAATGGGGACAGGGGTAGAGGCTTCTCCCACCCAAATCTCTTTGAAGCCTCCGAGCCTCCAGACCCTAATCTAGGAATGAGAAAACAAATGAAAGTTTTCTTCATCCAGAAAAACTATTCTGGAGCCCCTCACATATGTGAGACCCCTGTGTTATGAACCCCACTAGTCCACTGGCAGTGTACAAGATCAGTCCAAGAGGCAGGCAAGAGGCATGGTCAAACAGTCCAGGGTCAGTTTCAGATCAGGCAGAGGTATAAACAGAATCAGTAGGCAGAAGCATGGTCGAATAACAGTCCAGGGTCAGTTCCAAATCAGGCAGAGGTATAAACAGAATCAGTAGGCAGAAGCATGGTCGAACAACAAGCCAGGGTCAGTTACAGAGCAAGCAGAGGCATAAGGGGTGTGAAGGTAAATGGCAGGAAGTGAGGGTTATGTTTACCATACTTCACTAATAATTCAGTGACGTATGGTAACGGCGGAAACAGTTATCTACGCAGAGGCCTGGTTAGGAAGGACATTCTGCACAATGATAAGTGGTGTCTCTTCTCAATCCTCATTTGGAGCACACCCGGCATTTTTTCTGACGTTTTTGGCCTGTTGGTCTGCAGGGGATTTTTTCTGGAAAGTGGCGTTCAGATTGTGGACGGACACGGCCAACACAGATTTTCCCCGCTGCGCGCCCTCGAGGGCGTGCGGGGAGGATGTAAACACCAGGATGTCCAGGGACGTCCACCCGGCAGGGAGCGTCCGCGCTGAAGCCGTCTTTCGGCTATAGCGCGGGCGCGAACTGGTTAAAGTGCGCAGAGGGCTGTAATTGTTGCATCTACACTGTGTTCTCCACAGTGTAACATGGGCGCTGGTGTGAATGAGCTATACATCTTTTTCTTGTTGTAAAATTTGCAAAACACAGAATTGAAAATCATATGAATGTATGAACTTTTTAGGCTCAACTCCAGACAAAACGTATGCATGGTTATTTTTAAAGTGGAGCTCCGCCCAAAAGGGGAAGCTCCACTTGTCTGCCTCCTCCCTCCCGTCACATTTGGTGCCTTTTGGGGGGGAGCGGGTACCTAGTTTTCACAGGTACCCGATCCCACTTCCGGCTCACTTTACCGTGGCTCGCCCTCCGTCCTCTTTCGGCAGCTGGCCCATTCACAGAGCGCATCGCTATTCGCACATACACAGTAGGAAATCGGCTGTGAAGCCACAAGTCTTCACTGCCGGTTTCCCTTACCCAAAATGGCTGTGCCAGCACTCAAGAGCCGATTCAAGTGAGGGCACCACTGGATTCCAGCCATTTTTTTGTTCTAATGAGCAAATTATTGTGAAAAAGGGACATGGGCCACTGGGCACTGGGGGGCATTTATCAAAGTAAAACTTTTTTTTCTTTTTTTTGGTACCAAACATGGAGTGGGTCTTTTTTAACCCCTTATTGCCTAAAGATAAAACAAATCTTAACTATGATACAATTGCAGCACCTATTAGTACCAAAAAAATTCTTATAAATAAACAAGTGATCCAAAATCTAGAATACATAAAGTAAATTATAAAAGTCCCAAAATGTATAACTTGTAAAAATCTAGTTCTTGCAAAAACACCAGTGTGCTCAAAATAATCCAGTGCTTTTCCTCCAGTGAAGCCCTGTCACCAGTATATATTACACCAGATAGAATATCTTACACATAAAGGTATACTACACATAGTATAATCAGTTGGGGCAGCGTTAGAGCAAACTCCATTTTCCCTGCTGGCAAGCGCACCGTGAAGGAACTGCATTCTGTATTGGAACAGACAGGTGTCTCTCCCACAAATTAACCTGTAGGTCACCTTTCCCTTCATCACATCAGGGCACCCCTGATTCCACATACAGTGCTGTGAAAAAGTATTTCCCCCTTCCTGATTTTTTTATTATTTTTTTTTGCATATTTCTCACATTTAAATAATTCAGATCATCAAACAAATTTTAATATTGCACAGAGATAACCCTAGTAAATCCAAGATGCCGTTTTTTAATTATTCCCTTTATTAAGGGAAAAAAAGTTGTTTAAACCTGCCTGGCCCCATGTGAAAAAGTAATTTGGAAGAAACAAAAAGCTGCGCATACCAATGGACGTGACAGAACCTTATTGAATGAGAACTCACGTTAACTGTAACCCCTAGTGGTGGGGAACAAATGGGTGTACTAAATACCAATACGATATCTACTCCAATAAGAATTACACCATGAACTAAGCATTAGCATAAACAAGAAAAAAAACACTGTGAAGAACCTATCGAGGGTCATGGTGTCAAGGTGAAATATTGAGGGTCATGGTGTCAAAGTGAAATATTGAAAAATTAGATCATAAATCAACTAAGAATGTTTAAGTGTCCAAACATAAAGTTCATATGAACAGTGAGAGTTTATGTGAAAACTTTAAAAATTTAAATAATAAGAGTTCATGTGAAGATTAGTAAAAATCCGTGCAGGAAATATTTTGACAAAAACAATCCAATGTTAATTGCGTGTGTTTCCACAATAAGGAAAATTAGTAGTGATGTAAAAAGTTTTCTTAAGATGAGCATCCAATGGTGAATATCCTTATCGAGTTACGTGACTTGCCAAAAGCACCACCACCAGAGAAAAATGGCCGCTTACCAGAGGTATGGGACCCTCCGTTACAGGGGGTCAAACGAGCAATACAATGGGTTTTCTTTGGGGTAACTTCCACTCGTACACCGCTCACAGCCCCCTGCTTGCTCAAAATACTGGACTCAGGATAGGCATCCGAATCTTCCTCCAAGGTAATAGCCACCAATATGGGTAGGTAATGTATATCCTTCCAGGGGTCAGCAGGGCATATGCACCATGTAAAGGAACTAAGAAACTCCTGTAGTGTGATAACGTCTCTATTTATTTAAAATATATAACATAAGAACTTGCATTACAGACTAGAGCGATCAACCAATAGTATCCAGTGCACCGGCTGGTTGCACTTGAGGACAAAATGATGGATCAAAAAGTTGCTGCAGCAGATACTCTAACAGAGGTGGTGACAGTGCGTCGCTCGCACAAAAAAGAAAAAGTAATTGCCCCCTCCCATGCTGAATCATGAATGAACTGTGATTAACCACATTTTTTGGAAAGCTGAGTTAAATTTCACTTGCCACACCCAGGCCTGATTGCTGCCAGACCTGTTGAATCAAGAAATCACATAAATAGAAGCTGTCTGACAATGTGAAGCATGCTAACGGGTCACAAAAGGCCACACATCATGCCACAAGCTAAAAAAAATTCAACAGATTAGAAACAAAGTAATGTACATGTAGCGGTCTAAGAAGGGTTTCAAGGCCAATTTTAAGGCAAGTGAACCAAGGGGAGAGCCATTCTCCACAAAACAGTGGTGAACCTTCCCAGGATTGGCCAGCCTACAAAAATTACTCCAAGATCATGACGATGACTCATCCAGGAAGTCCTAAAAGAACCAAGAACATCTAAAGAACTGCACGTCTCACTTGCCGCAGGTAAGATCAGTGTTCATGATTCAGCAATAAGAAAGAGACTGGGCAATAATGTCATCCACGGGAGAGTTCCAAGGCCAAAGCCACTACTGGCCAAAAAGAACACACTCATCTCGCATTTACCAAAAAACATCTTGATTATCCCCAAGACTTTATGGCAAATATTCTGTGGACTGATGAAACAAAAATTAAACTTTTTGGAAGGTGTGCGTCCCATTACATCTGCCATAAAACTAATGCAGCATTTCATAACAAGAACATCATACCAACAGTCAGACATATAGGTAGCGTGATGGTCTGGGGCTGTTTTGCAGCTTCAGGAACTGGACGACTTACCATAATTGATGGAACCATGAATTCTGAGCTCTACTAGAAAATCCTAAAGGAGAATGTCTGGCCATCAGTTCGTGACCTCAAGCTCAAGTACACTTAAGTTATGCAGCAGGACAATGATCCGAAACACAACCGCAAGTCATCCTCCAAATGGTTCAAACAAAGCAAAATTTAGGTTTTGGAGTGGCCTATTTAAAGCCCGGACTTAAATCAAATTGAGATGCTGTATCATAACCTTGCACAGGCCGTTCATGCTGGAAAACCCTCCAATGTGGCTGAATTAAAACAATTCTGCAAAGAAGAGTGGGCAAAGAAGATTCATTGCCAGTTGTCGCAGACGATTGCAGTCATTGCTGCCAAGGGTGGCACAACCAGTTATTAGGTTTAGGGGGCAATTACTTTTTCACGTAAAGCCAGGCCGGTTTGGACAGCTTTTTTTCCTTAATAAATGAAACCATCATTTAAAAACTGCATTTTGTATTTACTTGGGTTATCTTTGTGTACAGGGGGTCCCCGACTTACGAACGCCCAACGTACGAACATCTACTTACGAACCGGGCGCTGCGGGGACCCTCCGCCATTTTCTGCGGACCTTCGGCCGTTCTGCGCATGCGCGGCCAGACGGAGCATTGGAAAATGACGGCAAACATCGGAAATGTCCGTAATTTGCCGCGCATGCGCAGAGCGGCATTCGACGGAACATCGGAAATGTCCGTAATTGTCGGTCTGCGCATGCGCGGCCGACTTACGAACATTTCCGAGTTAAGAATAGGACAGTCCCTAACGAGTTCGTAACTCGGGGACCCCCTGTATTAATAAAAAATTTTGAGTCCTTTTAGTGTGAGAAATATGCAAAAAAACAAAAATCGGAAAGGGGGAAAATACTTTTTCAGAGCATTGTATGTCACTAGATGCAAACAGAAACTCTCATAGTGTAGCAATATGAGTTTTTTTTATTAGAAAACCATAAAATAAAAAGCTGGTAGACAACACTTACATAAGTGCCACGTCTCCCAATGAGACTGCAGCGAGCAACATCCGTGCACACAACTACACTTACCACTGTTCCTTCGCTGAGTGCTTGCCAGCAAGGAGAAGGAAGTTTGTTCTGAAACAGCCCCAGTTGATTATACAGAATGCAGTATACCTCTACGTGCAAGGTAGCGGTATACTGCACTCTATCTGATAACTGGTAATGAGTCTTCACTGGAATCACTGGATTTGGAATACATTGGTGTTATGTGAGAGCTATATTTTAGGAAGTTCTACAATTTGGGACTTTCATGATTTGATTTATGGGACTTGTATTATAATTGATAGATCACTGTTCTTTATTTGTAAGATTCTTAAGGTAATAATAGACACTGCAAGTGTATCTTTATAGCTCTTTGGTGGATTTGCATATATCAATTTAGATTGCCAGCTGCCTCTGTATTAGTTGCACTAGCACAGACTTGGCTTGTTCTTTAAAACAAATCTTAACACCTGATCCCAGCCATTATTTGTGACCTCAAACCTGAGAACAACCTAGATAAAGCCCTGACCCAGGTATTTTATCTCGTTTTTGTTTACATACATCTTTTTTTTACTCTTCAGAAGAGAAACGGAGTACAGGGGTTCGATTTTAGACAGGCTATGGCAGTGATCCAGGGCTGTTTTTTGTAGCTAATGGCTAAGAATCAGGTTGGAAAAGGCCAAATAATTCTGGCCTTTATAGACGAAACCATGACTCACTCACCAGAAGTGTTTTTCTGAGACAATCGGTGGCGGGTGGTGGTATATTTTTTGGGGGGTGGGCAGCAAACAATCTACTCGCTGTTCTGCACCCCGAGCCTACCCTTTTTTGAAGCCTATTAGAGCCTCTGGCTCTAATCACGTGCTTCTAAAAAAAGAAAAAAAGAAAACTTCATTGGAATCCATGCGTCCTGCGCGCCCCACATGTAGATTAGGGGAGCGGACGCATGGATTGGGGGGGGGGCGACGCCAACCACTGGAGACCATATGGTGCAATGAGAATCTGTGGTACCCTTTCCTTCTCTATATCATGTAGCAGTTGAGGGAGGATCTTCATCAGAAAGGCATAAACCAGTTGGAATTAACTCCAAGGAATTTGGCCACAAATTTGTCCACCTTGTTTTTAAACCTAAATGCCAGAATGTTCACAACTGGTTTTCCCCCCACCTTTGACAGACATTTTAAAAGATCTCCTGGGTGCAGGGACCACTCCCCCAGATCTAGGTGTTTGCTTAGATAATCAAAGAATAAGCCAAAGGAGAATTGCCCGTAGTGCTCAACCTGTTTATAGACTCCTAAAACAGTGTGCCAGTGCGATGTGCTCGGCAGGAGAGAGCTATATCAAAAGATTTTGATAATGCCATGTAGCTGGTTAAAGCCCTTCAGCTCATTAATCATATATATATATACAGTATCTCAAAAAGTGAGTACACCCCTCACATTTTTGTAAATATTTTATTATCTCTTTTCATATGACAACACTTATGAAATTACACTTTGCTACAATGTAAAGTAGTGAGTGTACAGCTTGTAAAACAGTGTAAATTTGCTGTTCCCTCAAAATAACTCAACACACAGCCATTAATGTCTAAACCGCTGGCAACAAAAGTGAGTACACCCCTAAGTGAAAATGTCCAAATTGGCCCAAAGTGTCAATATTTTGTGTGGCCACCATTATTTTCCAGCACTGCCTTAACCCTCTTGGGCATGGAGTTCACCAGAGCTTCACAGTTTGCCACTGGAGTCCTCTTCCACTCCTCCATGACAACATCACGGAGCTGGTGGATGTTAGAGCTCCTCCACCTTCCATTTGAGGATGCCCCACAGATGCTTAATAGAGTTTCGGTCTGGAGACATGCTTGGCCAGTCCATCACCTTTACCCTCAGCTTCTTTAGCAAGGCAGTGGTCGTCTTGGATGTGTGTTTTGGGGTTGTTATCATGTTGGAGTACTGCCCTACAGCTCAGTCTCTGAAGGGAGGGGATCATGCTCTGCTTCAGTATGTCACAGTACATGTCAGCATTCATGGTTCCCTCAATGAACTGTAGTTCCCCACTGCCGGAAGCACTCATGCAGCCCCAGGCAGTGACACACCCACCACCATGCTTGACTGTTTACAAGTCACACTTGTCTTTGTACTCCTCACCTGTTGCCACCACACACGCTTGACATCATCTGAACCAAATACATTTATCTTGGTCTCATCAGACCATGGGACATGGTTCCAGTAATCCATGTCCTTAGTTTGCTTGTCCTCAGCAAACTTTTTGTGGGCTTTCTTGTGCCTCATCTTTTAAAAGAGGCTTCCTTCTGGAACGACAGCCATGCAGACCAATTTTGATGCAGTGTGCGGCGTATGGTCTGAGCACTGACAGGATAACCCCCCCCCCCCCCCACCCCTTCAACCTCTGCAGCAATGCTGGCAGCACTCATACATTTATTTCCCAAAGGCAACCTCTGCATATGACGCTGAGCATGTGCACTCAACTTCTTTGGTCGACCATGGCGAGGCCTGTTCTGAGTGGAGCCTGTTCTGTTAAACCACTGTATGGTCTTGGCCACTGTGCTGCAGCTAAGTTTCAGGGTCTTGGCAATCTTCTTATAGCCTAGGCCATCTTTATGTAGAGCAACAGTTATTTTTTTTTCAGATCCTCAGAGAGTTCTTTTCCATGAGGTGCCATGTTGAACTTCCAGTGACCAGTATGAGAGTGAGTGGGATAATGCCAAATTTAACACACCTGCTCCGCATTCACACCTGAGACCTTGTAACACTGAGTCACATGACACTGGGAGGGAAAATGGCTAATTGGGCCCAATTTGGACATTTTCACTTAGAGGTTTACTCACTTTTGTTGTCAGTGGTTTAGTCAATAATTACTATGTGTTTAGGGAACAGCAAATTTACACTGATATACAAGCTGTACACTCTCACTACTTTTACATTGTAGCAAAGTGTAATTTCTTCAGTGTTGTCACATACAAATATATAAAATATCGTAACAATCTGGGGTGATTGTGCTCAAGTGGTGTATGCGTTTTCAGGAACACCGGGTCAGCCCAGACTGTATTTTTTAAGGGCGTGGCATCCCAATTTTATTCAAAGGAAACAAATAGGGGGTTCCACCATCATTGTATAACAGAAAGCTCTATTTGTTGGAACAAAATGATAAAAAATAACAGAAAAACTTCAGCCTCTTGGCTTACTCACTCTTACTTAGTCAAACTCCCTCCTGGAGCTTACTTGCTCAGCTGCGTGCTGCTTGGGCGCGGGCCACATCTGCCTCCTACAGACATACACGCTCAGACTCCTAGAGACCGCCTGTCTTTTTCGTGGTGCCATCTCAACCTGAAAGCCCTCCCGACTCCTACACCAGGCCACCTGCCTGTAGGGGGGAGCTGTTCCCAAGTGTGAGCCCTGAGCTCACTTCCTGAGGGGAATATAAACCCTGCCCACAGGTGTGCCTGTGGGCTGGGTTTATATTCCCCTCAGGAATGCCTGTCTTTGCAAAAACCAGGCTGAAGGTGCTGATATACACCATGACCTGGAGTCGCCTCTACACAATATTTACAAAAATGTGAGGGTTGTACTCACTTTTGTGAGATAGTGTACCTTTGTCCAAAAAGGAAACTGTACAGGTACATTCTACAGCTGGCTAGGTTGCCGGTAACTGCAAAACAAGAGAGAAGGGAGAGGGGAGCCAAGCGGTCATATAGTTTAGTAAATTACCTTTATTGGGATGACATTAAAAACAATAACGCATTCACAAGCGCAGAGAAGATCTAGGCATGTAACTGAGAAGCTGGTTCCTAGTCGAGGATCAGAACCGCCGTATGATCTGTCAAAGTGTAAAGGCTTCTGGCAGGGTCCTGGTGTTATTACACCAGCTGTTCCAGTGGCTTCCTCTAAGATTCCAGCGGTCCCAGCAGCGGTGGTTGCGTTCTCCTGTGTTATTTTTCATCGTGTCAGTTGTTAGCTGATCCTGTACTTTTGCTCTGGATCTGCATCCTTGTATGGCTTCTTCTGCAGCAGTATCTCTGCTTACTACTACTTGCATACAGGAATCTGCATTTGGAGCTGTGCATATGTCCCTGCGTGCAAATACGAACTCTTTCACATTCTTAAAAAAAAAGAATAAAGTTTTGGCTTTACATACACTTTAAGGTATCTATTTATAAATGCTTGCACAAAAGATTCACACTTTTACACCCACGAGTCACACATTTTTTCTAATTGGATTTAACTGGGAAAATGTGTGAAACCTGGGTTAAAGTTACACAAATCTTATATGGGAAAAAATATATAAAATGTAAGTGTCAGAGAAACTATAACATTTTTCATTTACATTTTGGCTGGGATAGGTTACAGAAGAGGGGGTGTGATGTATAGTAATAATTGAGGGGAACAGACCAACTTTTAGTTAAACTGGACCAGCTGGGGTTCATTAAGAACAGGCAAGTGTCGGAAGCTACCAGACGCATCCTGAACATCATGTATCATGCAAGGGCCAGTTGAAAGCCTTCTCTGCTTCGCTCTATAGATGCGAAAAAGATGTTTGACAGAGTTTACTGGGGGTACATGGCTGCTGCTCTCTCCAAATTTGGCTTCCATGGCAGGATACATTCCACTGTCCTTGCACTGTATTAAAACCCATCAGCGCAGGTCTACACAATTGGCTTGCTATCAAACCTGTTTATTACAACCAATGGCACCCACCAGGGGTGTCACCTTTATAATAGAACCCCCAGCTGAGACAATATGTGCACACCCTCATATCTCAGGCTTTCGATTTTGTCATGCAATTAACTTATTTGCGGACAACGGACCTTACTTTGTACAGTAAATGTTTATGGGGAACTTTTGTCAAATTCTTTTGCAAAATCCAGATACACCACGTCTACAGGCCTTCCTTTATCTTGATGGCAGCCCACCTCCTCATAGAAGGTTAATATATTGGTTTGACAAGAATGATTCTTCATGAATTCATGCTGATTACTGCTAATGATACAGTTTTCCTTACTAAAATCTTGTATATAGTCCCATCTCCTCCAAGAGCTTGCATACTATTGATGTTAGGCTAACTGGTCTGTAATTCCCAGGGATGTATTTTGGCCCTTTTTTTTTAAATATTGGTGCTACATTAGCTTTTCTCCAATCAGCTGGTACCATTCTAGTGAGTAGACTGTCAGTAAAAATTAGGAACAATGGTCTGGCAATTACTTGACTGAGTTCCCCAAGTGCCCTCAGGTGCAAGCCATCTGGTCCCGTTGATTTATTAATGTTAAGTTTCCCAAGTCTATTTCTAATTCTGTCCTCTGTTAGCCATGAGGGTGCTTTCTGTGATGTGTCATGAGGACAAACACTGCAGTTTTGGTTACTGGAGCCCCCCGATTTCCTCGTGAAGACTGAGGAGAAGAATAAAAACATTACTTTCGCCATCTTCCCATCCTTTGTAACCAGATGTCCTCCTTCATTCTTTATGGGGCCAATTTGGTCTGTCCTCCCTTTTTTACTGTTTATATACTTAAAGAATTTCTTGGGATTTTTTTTTAGCTCTCCTCCACTGTGTCTTTTGTGTTCTATCTTAGTCACCCTATTTGCACCCTTACATATCTTGTTAAATTCTTTGTAATGTCTGAATGCTGATGATGATCCTTCAGCCTTGTATTTTTTGAAGGCCTTCTCCTTTGTTTTTATATGCATTTTTACATTGGAGTTAAGCCATCCAGGGATGCACTGGCTAATGCCCTTATTTAATATGCTCTTAAAGCAAACCCATCTCTCCTCCGTGTTCTTTCTTTCTAAGATTTTATCCCAATTTATATCTTCTAGCAAGGTTCATCGTTTAGGGAAGTTGGCTATTTCAGGTTTCGAGGTATATTGAGAACTGACCTCTTCTTCGGGGGAGTTTTATTCTGGTCACTTCAAGTGAGTCTGTAATAAGGAAGGAACAAATAAGGAAAAGAAGGAACAAATCAAAAATCGGATCAGAACAAAAGCGAGAAAAAAAAAAAAATTATGGCTTCCATGTAAGGGCTGCCTTATTACAGACTCACTTGAAGTGACCAGAATAAAACACCCCTGAAGAAGAGGTCAATTCTCAATATAGCTCGAAACGTCGGGTTATGGTTTATCTCTGTTATACCAATCAAGTTTGATAGAGTTGGTCAACAAGTGGTTCTATGTATATATCATGTACTTCCAACATACATCCATTTTAGATGTTTAATGTTATAGTTTGCGTTCTGTTAATAAATACAATTTTAAACAAATACTTTCTTACTCTTCTACTCATTAGTGCTGGCAACCCAATTTACATTCCCATAGAGGATATACACTCATTTGAGTGTTTGTTGTATCTCAAAGTATGAACTCTCGTGGGTGGGATAAATTTCGGCTTTCAAGATGATAGCCCTTCCCGAAATTCTATACCTTTTCAGACATTTAAACCCTCACACTTAGCCAAACTTACTAAGACTCTCAAACAATTTCTTTAGCAGGGGAAAAGGGTGTGTTCCCAGATTCACCTCACAAAACACAGAACAGTGGGAGGAGCAGGCTTGCCCGGTATCACACTATTATGCAGCTGCATAACTAACACACCTAAAACAATGGTTTCCAACCCCAGCTGAGGCATTATGGGTAGAAATAGAAGCCACTTGCACAAAGTCCCCTAGCCTACACCTTCTGCTGCTGGCAGATGCTTGGAAGCCACTTAATTTGGGCAGTCTCCCTCCCACTTCTTTAAAATTTGCAACAGGACCTTTTTTACATCGACACTATACCTTTGATACCATAGACACGTTAGAAATACTTATTCCCTATATTTCTGTCAAAAGTTGGGTTGACAGAGGTCTTCAATGGGTGGATGAACTCTTTATGGGAAGTATTCCCGAAGACACAGCAGCAGTGGCGGAAAAAGATGATATCCCCAAACTTACCACCTTTACTCTTGTATTTAGAATTTTCTAAATTTTCTATCTAAATCACGGGCCCCCAACTATCACTGTTAATAAGCTTGCATGGAAATTTTATTACTGCAGGTAAGGGTGTATGTGCAGCACAAAAAACACTTTACCAAAACCCCTTCCATATTGTTATGGGAGTCCGACCCTAATCGCTCCTTCACCCCTGAACATTGGTATTTCACATTCCACTACAGTTATAGTGCAACACATTGTATCAACCACTGGGAACTGACCCAGAAGATAGTGGACAGAAGGTATTGTACTCCTCATTTGGCAAAATACTAGCCATTTAACCCTCCCCTTTGTTGGAGATTGTGCGGACAAGTCGTACCCTCTATCACACTTTCCGAACATGCAAAAACCTTACCAGTTTTTGGAGGAATATTTTTTGTACCATTCCTAATATCTCCGGAATTTTAACTTGACCAGGTCCAGCTCTAGCACTTTTGCATCTTGGTCTAGAGAATTTTTTCCACACCATATAGGGTAGTAGTGACCCTTATCCTAGTGGCGGCCAAAACCGTTATAGCCAGACATTGGAAAGATAACTTAAACCCAAATCCATCTGAAGTGGTCACTATGATCAGACTCCATTCTCAATATGACATTTTTTTTTCCTATAGGCAAAACCTCCCGCACCAGCTTTGATAAAGCATGAAAACCGTGGGTCGACTGGTGCATCTATTATTCGATTGTTTAGACAAAAGCATATTTGTGTAAAAGATGATATCCTCATTGTTCTTCTTTCTATGATATACCAATGTATCTAACACTCTGCAAGGTGAATGTTATACCCTGAAAGTCCTTCAACAATATTGATGTTTTTTTAGAAATTTTTCTGTAATGTCCAAAAACTCGATAAATACTATGTTTAAAAAAAATTATTTCCATCTTCAGCTTGTTAGGTAAGCTTTGAAAATGAAAGTTAGAAGCTGGTTGATAGCCATCCATATCTGCTCCAGA
Source organism: Lithobates sylvaticus (assembly GCA_028564925.1). Classification (NCBI taxonomy): domain Eukaryota; kingdom Metazoa; phylum Chordata; class Amphibia; order Anura; family Ranidae; genus Lithobates; species Lithobates sylvaticus. The sequence goes on along the minus strand of CM053038.1, from coordinate 142,720,771 downwards.
TTCTGGCTGCTCATGTTTTAATAAATTCCCCCCACTGTATGTGACATACATGTGTAATTGATCTTTAGTGATATACATACTTCCCAAAGGTGTTTTTTTTTTTTTTTTTTTTTTTGAATGGGCAGTTTAATTAAATGGGTTTCTTTATATATAGTTAATATTTTGCCCACACAAGGCTGAAAAGTCAGATGAGCAGTCCTTTCCTTTTATTTTTTACTTTGTACAGGATAACCATGAATACCTGAAATGGAAGAAAGAGCGTGAACAAATTGATTTTGACCGTGTGGCACGGCATAAGAATTCAAAAGGAGAATGGCGCCGTCCCTGGGATATGGAAAAGACAGATGAAATGTAAGAGCCAGATTTTAATCTCTCGGTGTAATCATATACCAAGATATTTAACCACTTGCCACCCAGGACAACTTTCTCCTACATTAGAAAATGACTCAGAACCCCAAACGTTTTTTTTTAGCAGAGACCCTAGGGAATAAAATGATGGTCGTTGCAACTTTTTATCACTAGACTATGTAACAGTTTTGAAAACATATGTACAGTGGCTTAATATTTTTGTCATGGTTGTGTCCTTTGACTTAAAGCTGTCTGTGTGAATTTTCCCTGGTCAGTGCTCTAATGTGTGCAGGTGTATATGCATAGATTATATCAAATATACAGTTAGTGTATGTTCACCTACATACATTGTAATATCAGTAGCTTTCTTTTACATTCTTTCAGTGTCGGCAGTCTCTAATCAGGGTTTTGTGGACAGATAATGTCCTCACAGCAGTTTACAAATTCAAAAATGCCTCGACCATCTTTTATTTAATTTGCAATACCACATACAACATAAATCGTTTTTTTCCACAGCTAACAAAATTTTTTTTAAATACATCCTAGTCTGCCCTGCATTATCTACACAAAAAAATAATTTTCAGATAAGGACAATGTGCCTTGTGCCTAGACCCCCCAAAACAGTAGTTCCCACTTGCAAAATCTGAGAGACCGTAGTGAAGGCAGTTTTCTGTTACCTAAAGAATAACAGCAGTGGCATAAGTACCCCTAATTACTCCAGTTTTTCAGGTACACACAGCCCAGTGCTTCTGTCTTCATATATCTAACACAAATTTAGACAATTCCGCTAAGGCAGTGCAAAGTTCAATGATGGCTGGTCATGTGCAGTAACCTGTACTCAACAATGCAAGGAGCAGTGTTCTAACATAAGTGACCTAATACAACTTATCAGTTTTCAGTTTAGTCACAGAGCCGGTCAAGGCTGGGGAAAGATTGCGACAATATGGTCAGGATCCACCCACAACCCTGAATCGGCATCCGGCTCAGTCTTTCAGCAAGCCGCTAAAAGCCAGAGCCTGCCCCCTCCACAGTCCAGTACTCCAGTGAGCGCGTGGGGGGGGGGCAAAGCAGAGAGGGGTTACTGACCGTCACCAGCTCTCTGCTTACGGAGCTCAGCCGAGGCATCAGCTGTGTTTGATCGCTTGGTTCTCAGTCATAGAGCCGGCGGGGGGGGGGGGGCAGCTGCAGCATTGAATTGATGCTGCATCCACCTAGGTAAGAATGATTCTTGGAAAAAAAAAAAAAAAAAAAACTATACTTCTCTTAACTTTGATTCTGTTGTACAAAATGTCCTGATGTCTATAAAGTTCCTAAATGCTCATTGGGAGACACAGTAGTCCTCTGGGGTATATAAGCTCTGCCTTTAACATGGCTTATACCCTGAACAAAAGCAGAAGGCTGTGGTCCTCCCCTTGTCTTTGCCCCTCTGCACACAAAGAGAAATATTTAGCGTTCGCTTAATTTTCTAGGAGGTAAAACATCTTTAGGCCCTGAGTGCCTGGGTTTTTTACCCCAGGGTAATCTCCTTGATTCTGTAAATAGATAATTTGCTTAACATGAGACAAACCCATCAGGAGACTTTGTTTAGCCTGTACACCCTGCGGTGCTTCAGCTTACTCGTATCTTCACCACAACCAATGCTTCCCAAGGATAATTTAAATAGACCATGTTGTCAGACTATTTATTTTAACAAACTTTTCCTCATAATGTATCTACATAAATTGGGCATTAATGTTTTTATGCATGTTATTTACCTGTAAAAGCCTCTTTTATGTAGATATCCAAATGATCTGAGACTGCTGCTGTACACTGCAATCTTGAAATCAATGTCAGCAGCCCCAGTGAACGCAAAGCTGTCACTCAAATAATACACTATAGGATTCCCCTTTGTTCCTCCCTAGCTATGATCAGAGGGGTGAAGAAGCTAGGCCTGCTTAGAGTGTAATTAGACACTCAAAAAAAGAGGAGTGGGCTAGGACATGCAAGGAGGTTGGCATTGTGTTTGAGAACTAACTTTAGGGTAGTAAAATTTTTTTGTAAGTTCAAAGCCACATTGCAAGTGAATCATATCTCACAGCACAATACACAGGATCTGTCGTCATTGACCATGGGTTAATATGGGGCCGCTACCTTCAGGTGATTGGACTTTGGCTTTCATGGGAACACCCTGAAACCCCCCCCCCCTTTAATAAACACCACATACTCCATGTGACTTCAGGTTTTTTTGCTAGGGTCCTTAGGCTATTGACCTCTTATCCTCTGGAAATAATCTACACCAGGAGTAGGCAACCCCCGGCACTGGTGCCGCAAGCAGCACACAAAGCCTCTTTTGCCGGCACTCCACTCCCTCTCTATCAGCAGGGCAGCGCAGGGAAGTGTCAGTGAGACACAAATGCATTCCAATTTTAGAATTCCCCACGTGCACTGAGGGGGAGGCACTGTGCCCCCCACACATTGTAAAAGATGGGAAACATTGCTTGGTTCTCTAATTGCTGTAGCTGCGATTGTCAGCTTTTGTGACAGGGAAGAGATTGGGTGCAGTTCTACTGGGGGGGGGGGGGGGGGCAGTGGTGGGGCATGAGAGCAGGGGGGAACAGTGGTGGGGCATGAGAGCAGGGGGGAACAGTGGTGGGGCAGGAGAGCAGGGGGGGGGGAACAGTGGTGGGGTGGAAGCAGGGGGAGTGGGGGGGGAAGCAGGGGGGGGGGAACAGTGGTGGGGCAGGAGAGCAGGGGAAACAGTGGTGGGGTAGGAGATCAGGGGAAACAGGGGGGGGGGGGGGGGGAACAGTGGTGGGGCAGGAGAGAGGGGGGGGGGGGCAGTGGTGGGGGGGGGGGAACAGTGGTGGGGCAGGAGAGCAGGGGGGGAACAGTGGTGGGGCAGGAGAGCAGGGGGGAACAGTGGTGGGGCAGGAGAGCAGGGGGGGGACAGTGGTGGGGCAGGAGAGCAGGGGGGGAACAGTGGTGGGGCAGGAGAGCAGGGGGGGGAACAGTGGTGGGGCAGGAGAGCAGGGGGGGGGGACAGTGGTGGGGCAGGAGAGCAGGGGGAGCAGGGGGGGGGGACAGTGGTGGGGAAGGAGAGCAGGGGGGGAACAGTGGTGGGGCAGGAGAGCAGGGGGGGGAACAGTGGTGGGGCAGGAGAGCAGGGGGGTACAGAGGTTAGACAGATGTGCAGGAGGTACATTGGTGGGGAGATAAAAACAGGAAGTTAGTCGTGCGGTAGATGAGCAGATGGGTTCACTGACAGATGAAAAGGTGATTCAGTAGTGAGACAGAAGAGCATGGGGATACGGCGGTGGGGCAGATGAGAAAAGGGGTACATTGATGGGGCCGATGAGCAGGGGGGTTACAGTGGTGGGACAGAAAAGCAAGGGGGAGGGGTACAGTGGTGGGGAAGATGTGCATGAGGTACAGTGGTGGCAGGGATTAGAAGGAGGTTCAGCGATGGGACAGAAAAGCAGGGGGGGTACAGTGATGGGCAGATGAGCAGGTGGTTACAGTGATGGGACAGATAAGCAGACAGGGTTCAGTGTTGGGCCAGATGAGCAGGGAGTTACAGAGGTGAGAAAGATGAGCAGTGGGGTAGTGTTGGGACAGAGGCGAAAGGAGGTTCATTGGTGGGACAGAAGAGCAGGGGGAACAGAGGTGGGACAGATGTCCAGGAGGTACATTTGTGGGGCAGATGAGAAAGGGGGTTACAGTGGTGGGGCAGATAAGCAGATAAGTTCAGTGTTAGAACAGATGAGAAGATGGTTCAGTGGTGGAACAGATGTGCATGGAGCTACAGTGGTAGGGAAGATGAGAAAAGGGGAACCTTGGTGGGGCAGATGTACAGGGGGGTCCAGCCAGGGCTCATGCCATGAAGTCCCTAATCCAGGAACTGAGATCCCAGAGAGTCATTGTTCCAGTCCCTACAAGGGATTTCTTCCAAGGGTTCTACTTGCACGTATTCCTCATTCAGAAACCCTTAGGAAAATTCCGTCTCATCCCAAATCTCAAGATGCTTAATCGATCGGTAGAGTACAGAAGATTTTAAATGGATTCCATTTTCTCAAGAAGCAGAGCTCTTCAGTGCTTAGCAGGAAGTATTCTAAGATGGGCAGAGCTCCGTATTCTATCCTTGTCTGCGGTCCATTTAAAAGGGACTCTAAACAGGGTAGCCAACTTCCTCCGCAGAAACCAGGTGTGTGATTGAACCCAGAAATCGTCCATATGGTTGTGAAAAAATGGGGGCAGCCTAAAATGGATCTTTTCGTGACTCTGGGGTTAGATGCTCTGGCGCACGGCTGCCATTTTCGCCTCTGGTTACGCCTTTCCCCCTTTTCAGCTTATCCCTCAGGTCATAAGGAAAATCTAGAAGGAGGATAATGACAGTAATCCTCATCACTCCCTTTTGGCCCAGAAGGTTTTCATCCCTTCTACAGATGCAACTCGAACCATATTTGGCGCCTTCCGTTGAGGTAAGACCTGCTATACAAGGTCCCTTACTTCACCAGGGAGTAGCAAAGCTAAAGCTCACAGCTTGGCTTCTGAAGAGCAGCTCCTAAGGAAAAGGGGATTTTCAGATAGGTTGGTGGCTACCCTCCTATCTAGCAGAAAGAGTGTTACCAGAGCAATTTATTTCAAAGTCTGGAAAGTTTTCAACTCCTGGTGCACTGCATCCAGCAGATCCTTTAAAAGATTTTTTTTTTCTATTTTGGAATTCCTGCAAGGAGGCGCGGATAAGGGCTTAGAAGTCAGTACCCTCAAAGTTCAGGTTGCTGCGCTGTGGGTAAAATCAATCTTATCAGAACCGCTAGTGATCACGTTCTTTAAGGCCTTCACCCGGTTCAGACCAGTAGTGTTCAGAAGCTGTCCAAAGTGGGACTTTTCGGTTGTTCTACAGGCCCTGACCAGGGAACCATTTGAACCTATTAATTTAGCTTCCCTGAGACAAATTTACTTTGAAAACTGTTTTTTTTGTTGCTGTGACAGCTCGAAGGATTAGTGTGCTTCAAGCCTTGTCAATCAGGGATCCGTTTTTTTTTTTTTTTTCTATCTTTTCAAATCAAATTGTTCTGAAGAAAGATCCTAAGTTTTTACCGATGGTCGCTTCGGCCCAAGTCAAGCTCAGGAGATGATACTCCCTATGTTTTGCTCCAATCCATTGGGAAAGAAGGAAAAAAAATACCATACCTTGGATGTTAAGAGAGCAGTCTTAAGTTGCCTGGAAGCCACTAAGGACAAGCTACCAGAGGAACCATTGCCAGATGGTTGAGAATGGCGACCACAGAGGCCTATTCCCTTTCAGGCCAGGAGAGTCCAGTTGGTATTTCGGGCTCATTCTACAGTGAGCTGGACAGAAAGAGCTGGTGCCACCCCCGAAACAGATCTGTAAAGCAGCTACATTAACAAGTCTGATGACCTTTTCCGGTCATTATAGGTTAGACCTCCTGACGGCTGGGGACCAGGCTTTCGGAAGCAAAGTCTTGCAGGCTGTTGTCCTACCCTAAATGGGGTAAGTCTCGACTATCCTCTTGGGTGCTGTCCTGAAAGACGTTTTGGGAAAATTCAAGTTAGACTTACCGGTAACTTTTTTTCCAATAGTCTTTCAGGATAGCAATATCCCACTTTTTTTTGTTGCTGTAATTCTATGATATAACTGTCACTTATGTGTTGCAGCCGGGGCTGGATATTCTCTACAAACAACCAAAGGAAGCTGCGTGGAGGCATCCTCTTAAAGCTTTGGATGATGAGGTGTTTTCTGTTGGAGGAGGAGCCATGGTCTCTTGTGTGCTGTCCTGTAAGACTATTGGAAAACAAGTTACCGGTAAGTCTAACTTGAATTTTTCTTATCTTAAATAGAGATAAAATGGGCCTAAGACCCAGACCCTCCTTCCATCAATCCCAAAGTGGTTTCCTCCTTTTTTTTTTAAATTTATTTATTTATATTTTTCATGGTACATACAACAATTAATTAGTCCATACACAACATTAACTCGTCTCTCTATCGAGCGTACATATATCTCGTATTTCTCTTCTATTCCATTTAGTGTAGTTATACCGGGGAAAAATATATTATGATCATTTCCAAATGTCTATTTGTCTTGGGGTCTATCTGATCCCCAACTATTTGGCCAAAAAAGTAGAAAAGAAAAAACCGAGTCGTATCTAAGGAAGGAAAAGAAAAAAGAAAAAGAAGACAAAAGAAAGAAAAAAAAAAAAAGAAGAAAAAAAGGGGGGGGGGGGGGGGAAGAGGAGAAGAAAGGTATTTGCCAACACCAATATATAACCGCCCTCTGGGAAGACCAGAGCATCAACTAAACATCCCAACCTATCTTTAATCTCCTTAGTTTACAAAGAGAGCCTTCCCCTCCTCTGAAAGTTTGAATTCATTCCATTGAACCCAAGTTTCTGAGTATCTCTCATGATTATTTTGAGCCGAGAGTATCAGATCCTCCATCTTATTTATCTCCTCCACTCTCGTTAGCCAGGAAGCAATAGAGGGAGGGCTCATATCCCTCCACTGCCGTGCAATACATGATCTAGCGGCATTAAAAAGGTGGCACAAAATTGATTTGTTATATATCTTTTCTGGTATATGGGAAACGTGTAGTAAGAATAGGGCTGGGTCCCCAGTTAAGATATGATCCGTAAATTTCTGAGAAATACGATACACCTCCTTCCAGAAATATTCCAATTTCGGGCAAGACCAGAAAATATGAAATAATGTCCCCTTGTCTTCCAAACATCTCCAACATTTGTTTTGTGGTTTCCTCCTTTAACCTAATAATGACTTTGATTTTCCTGTTCACCCACTAATAACGTTAGATGTGCAACACTTTTGTAAGTTTTTATCCTAATGATGAGGATAATATCCTGCTTCCTCTTCCACCATAGCTAGGTGACTCAGCTTATTTCCAGGGCATATGACCTCAAAGAAAGGTTTTCCCCCTTCCCTGTCAAGGCCCACTCCACCAGATCTGTTGGTGTTTTTTGTGCTTTTCAGCATCAAGAATCCATTGCTCAGGTCTGTAAATCTACCACTTGGTCTTCTGTTCATACCTTTTTACCAAGTGGGCCTCCAGGCCTTTGTTGATGCAAGCTGGGTGCTTCAAGCTGTAATCTGTTTTGGGTCAGTTGACATTTGTTTTCCTGGGGACTTGTAAGCCGTAGTTTGCTATATTGTCGTCCATTTCGTCAGTTTATTGCTTAGGAACGCCCCATGGTCTGTCTACATATCATGTCTCCTGTACAGTACAATTACTATAATAGGAATTTTAACTCACCTGAAAGTCCATATCTTGGAATACAGTACAGGATGCTGGTCCTTACCTCTGTTCTCTGTTTCCTATTATTGCCTGCTACAAAACTGGAGTCGCACAGTGGATGGGAGTATTTAATTGTGCACTAGGAAGGGCACAGTGGTGTAGTGGTTAGCACTCTCACCTAGCAGTAAGAAGGGTCGCTGGTTCAAATCCCAACCACGACACTACCTGCCTGGAGTTTGCATGTTCTCCCTGTGCCTGCGTGGGTTTCCTCCGGGTACTCCGGTTTCCTCCCACAATCCAAAGACATGCAGGTAGGTAAATTGGCTTCTGTCCAAAAATTGGCCCTAGTATATGAATGGGGACCTTGGATTGTGGGCTCCTTGAGGGTAGGGACCGAAGTGAGTATGCAATGTATAGGGATAGGGACAATTGTAGATACTCACTCAGGTTGAACTGGATGGACTGATGTCTTTATTCAACCTTACTAACTATGAAACTATGAAACTAGGGAGTGTTACCAACAAAGCTTTTACCAGTGTCCAATGACTTGCAGATAGCAGCAAATAACACATGGTCTATGACTACAGGATCTGAACTCCACCCATTAAAAAAAACACTGCAAGTGAGCATTTAGAATAGTTGATAAGTTTTAGTTGTTGTCAGGGTCTCTATAAGATGCCAAATTGACACTTGTTTTAAGCAGATGACCGTATTCTGCACTTTTCACCATCTTCCAGTTTAGCACACATGTGAGTCCTTGGGCTGATGGGGACCCTTGTCAGGTTACTTTTTTGTTGTCTGTTCACCATTGGGGAAATTTTCCTTTACTTCCTGTCACTTCGCTATCCTAAAGTCAGGGAATTTCACCTCTTTGGTAGTTGTCCCCCAGAACATGTTTTTCCCTTCACCCTTGTTCTGGGGACAAGTCTTACATTTTGGATTTTCTGTGTAACAGTTGTCACCAGTACAAATGAAAGGGTATGTAAGGGTGAACCTTCCCAATGGGAACACTGACAGCACTAACAACTCGACAGAGTTTAATAATTCCCCACTCTATCCAAAACTAAAACAATGACTTTTTAGGCACAGATGCACTTTAAGTACACCCCACACCATTCTCTCCCAATAAGACAATATCATCCCTTTCCCTAGTAAGCAGAATCAATTTCTATTGATCTAGGATCAAGAAATTAAGGAGGTTCTTCCCTTCTCTTCAACATATTGGAGTTCTGGACTATTCTGTAACTGTTCTACCAGTTTCTCTTTCTGATTGGTAGTCCAGCACAGGCTTAGTGTAAACATGCCATTGCTTTGACATGAACAACAAAGAAGGCACCAGGAGTTTGGCTGTGTTAGAGGAAGTGTCCAAGATCTTTCGCTGGAATCAGCAGATGGTGGAGGTCCTCAGCCACCTAGGGGAATAGTCTGTTTATCTGGAAAAAATATTTTGGATTGGAAAACATTGGTGCACACCGATTTATTGACTTGCTACACCCTCTAGGATCTCCAGTTTATAGTTCACTCCAGGGATCTTTCCACTGATGCCCTTGTCACCCCCTGGGCTCTGCACTGCTTAGTGCGCTACTTCCCTGTTTTTCAAGCCTAAGTTACAGAGACCTGTTACCTGTAGTTTGATATCTTAAATTTCTTAATACAGCTATCTACCTAGTTCTAACTTCTGTGCAAAGGGAGCTTGCAAGGGAGGGGAGCCTTTCTGTTTTTTCCTTAAGTGTTTATCTGCCGAAGGGTAGAGATTATACCCCAGATGTCTGTTGTTTTCGTCATTAAACTATCCAAGGAAACTTTTTTACTGTTAAAAAATAAAATATAAATTACCCTTTAACGTGACATTCAGAAATGCTGATTGCATGGTATTTGTTGTTCTCTTCCGTAATAATGCAGGTTTAAAGATGATTCTGACACAGTTCCAAGTGGATTCTGTGGCAAGAGAGGTGAGCATCACACGAATTACGTAAAGAAACCATCTAGAAACTGAGCAACTAAGACTTTCCTCTAACTATTTTTTTTTTTTTATTTGCGGAGATTAGTATATTAAACATTAATAAAGTTATTGTTCCTAAATCAGTGTCACAACCATGTCTTTATTTTTTTCTACCAGTAGCTTTTATTTTGAATAGTGTAATATAATTTTTCTGTTTCAAATGCTGCTTTATGCATTGACATACCTTTAAACCCATTCTGTCCAGAGAGTATGGTGACATGCAGATAAACTCTTTAATTAGACACAAAAGTTGAATCCAATGCGATTTGACTTCACGTAATTGCAGTACAGAGGATGTTTTTCCAGTTCTGTCGAAGTGTAAGAAGACAATGAATTTCCCAAGGCCGCTCTCTGCGGGAACATAAAAGAAATGGGGAGTGTCTAGCTAGGACTAAGCTAACTGGACAAGAGGAGGACGGAGGAAGATGCCAAAGTCACGTTAGTGAACACGTTGTAGTGGCCCCAAACCACTACTAGATTTCAGCACACTACATTAAAATAACAATGTAATGCAGTTCATACCAACACAGATAAATAACATGACAGTGGAGTTGAACACTCCCCGCCTGGAATCATAATATTTAATTTTAACCCAGTTTAAGTCCACAAAGCATGACTAAAAAGAGCAAGAGAGGGAGAACATGCAAGTGTGTGTGTGTGTGTGTGTGTGTGTGTGTGTGTGTGTGTGTGTGTGTGTATATATATATATATAATTGTATGAATTTTTTTTTCTGCCCGAACGGAGTTCCGCCAAATTTGTCAACCCTGTCCTCTCCCGCTTGTCATGTAACAGAAGCTTGTAGAGGACTCAGTTCCTCCATTAGCGGCTTCTTTCTCCACCTGTTATAACTGTGTGTAGCACAGAGCCGAGTGAAGTGCTGTGAAACTCCTCCTCTGCTCTTCATTGCTAATGGGCAGAGCTGCAGGAAAGTCACTGCGTGTTGAAAATAAAAGCTCGGGCACAGCTAACAGAGCCCCGATGTCTGCATTCTGGGGAAAGAGAGCTGTGGGGGAGGAGGACAATACATCAACAGGTGAGGGGGTGGGAGGATTTGTAAGAGAGCTGGGGGGGGTCTGTAAAAAGGTGAGAGAGCTGGGGGGGGGGGGGGGTCTGTGAAAAGGTGAGAGCTGGGGGGGGGGGGGGTTGTGCAAAGGGGAAAGCTGGGAAAGAGGGGATTTGTGCAGAGGGGTGATAGCAGGGAAGGGGGTGTGCGGATTTTTCAGAGGTGAAAGCTGTGAGTTTAAGCTGTAGATGGGGGTGCAGAGGTGAGTTGTGGTCTGGGGATGTAACCTGTGAATGGAGGGGTGCTAAGGTGATCTGTGGATGGGGGCAGAAAAGGTGAGTTGTTGATGGGGAAGTGGGTTGTGGATGTTGGGTGCAGAGTTGAGCTGGGGATGGGGGGAGGGGTGCGGAGCAAGGCAAAGAGGTGTGTGGAGGCGAGTAATTGATGGTTACTTTTGAGGGGTGGGGGATACTTGAGGGAAGTGGGAAGTAGGACAAGGGAACTTTACTGGGGGGCAGCAGAGTATAGAGTTCAGTAACCAAGAGAGTGTCATATATGGCAGGGTGCAACAGTGAGGATTTAGTAAAATACCTTGTACATAACCTAGTCATAGCTGTATGCTGTGCTATACATTACATATCTTTTTACAGTCATATGTTACATAAAGGCCCCTGGACAATACTCCTTAACTCTGCACTCTGTACAATGGGTTTTAAGTTATGTACTTCTGACCCCTGCACACTGTATGCTGGGCTGCATATTACACTCTGAGTTCAGCTGAGAAGTGAAAAAACCTCTGAATGTGGGATTTTTAAGGCAACAAAAATCAGTATATTAAAAAATTCATTTATTTGTACAAAACATGTATATATACATAAACAATTCCTAGAAATATCGAATACACACTGTTTTGAGCATCATGGGGAATGTATTTGCCATTTGATATTTACTGAAGTAACTAATTTTTGCATACTACTGAGACTTGAGAATATGACTTGCTTAGACTTGGTTTGAAAATTCTTTAATAAATACATGCACTAAATGAAATCTTTTTGATCTATCATAGAGAGTGACACAATATCCCTGACGAAGATTGTATTAATTACCATTGAAACGCGTTGGATTCTCTGCTCCTTTTTCCGTCACCACCAGACATTCTGGGGGTCTATGGATCTTGCAGCGGATAGTATCACTCTCATAAATGCTTTTAACATTTAGAATTGTGTATTGGATATTTCTATGAATTTATATGGATTGTTTATATATATATATATATATATATATAAATATATGTATGTATGTGTGTGTGTGTGTGTGTGTGTGTGTGTGTGTGTGTGTGTGTGTGTATGTATGTGAGAGTGTGTGTGTGTGTGTGTATATATATTAAACAATATAATATATATATATATATTATATATATATATATATATATATATATATATATATATATGTATGATATGTATATATGTATGTATGTTTTTACAAATAAATACATTTTTTAATATACTGATTTTTGTTGTCTTAAGAATCCCACATTCAGAGGTTTTTTCACTACTACATACATGTCCCCTAAATCACTTGTCTGTGTATATTCTGCTGGCTGTTCACTGCAGCATACATTACATTTCCTTTCACCCTTTCAGAAACATCCAGTCAAAACACAGTAAAGGGCAGCCAATCCTGGGAGAGCTGGAGGGGAGAGAAGGGGAGGGGGGGGATGTGAATTGTGAACTTTTTACACAGGATGTGCCTGTCTCAGGCTAGTGCATGATATATGTAAATCACCTGTCACTCACAGCAAGGGGGAGGTTTTAACAAAGTTTTTGTCTGTTTGTCAAGATTTATCTCACTGAACAATAAGAGAATTGCTCAGAGCTCGATTAACTCTGTGTGGCAAGACTCAAATGATAGGAAATCTATATTCTCTACATTATGACAAAAAAAAAAAAAAAATGTAAAAAAAAATGTGGGTTTACATCCACTTTAAGCACCAACCTACGGTGTGAAATGCCTTAGTTATGGCCTTTACCTCTGCATAGCATGGACTGGCTGTTTTGGATTTTATATTTCACAATAAGACCCCTTTCACACTGGGGCGTTTTTCAGGCGCTTTAGCGTTAAAAGAAGCGCCTGTAAAGCGCTTGAAAGAAGCCTCATCTGCAATCCCAATGTGAAAGCCCGAGTGCTTTCACACTGAGATCCCTTTCATACTGGGGCGTTTTTCAGGCGCTTTAGCGTTAAAAAAAAGCGCTTGAAAGAAGCTGCAACTGCAATCCCAATGTGAAAGCCCGAGTGCTTTCACACTGAGGCGCTGTGCTGGCAGGGCGTAAAAAAAAAGTCCTGCAAGCAGCTTCTTTGCAGCGCTTTTGGACCGCTCCTTAAGCGCCCCTTCCCATTGAAATCAATGGGAAGCGCCTGAAAAGCACTTTTGGCAGCAGCGCTTTGTGGGCTCTTTTAACTTTTTATTTGGCTACTAACAGGGGTTAAAAGCGCCCCACTAGCGGTTGAAAAACGCTGGTAAAGCGCTGCTAGTTTAAGCAGTGCTTTACGAGCATTTTTCGGGCGCTGGCAGTGTGAAAGGGCTCTTAAAGCACTTGGGCTTTCACATTGGGATTGCAGATGAGGCTTCTTTCAAGCGATTTAGTGTTAAAAAAAAAAAAGCACCTGAAAAATGCCCCAGTGTGAAAGGGGTCTAAAGGTGTTGTATTGGTGTGTGACGTCCAGGATTTTTTCTTGCGCTTTGATCCATTGCAGTGCCTGCACCTGTTTGCCCTAACAGGGTGTGTGTTTCACTGAACTTCTGTCTAGAGTGGCATCTTTCTTCCTTTGTTTAAATATAAAGCGAACAGGGTCATAGTCTCTATGCTGCGTTGTATGGTACATACTGTACCTTTTTTAATGTGTACTGTACATGTTTATGGCTACTGGACTTTGTATGATATGCACTGCACAATGCATACTCCTGAGTCCTGTACTCTGTGTGCTTCACTTTTCTGAACCGTGTGCCTTCAGCGATACACATTTCTGAGCCTCGATCACACCCACTATTTGTCAATAAATTATATATATATATATATATAATCTCACAAAAGTGAGTACATTTTTGTAAATTTTATAATATCTTTTCATGTGACAACACTGAAGAAATTACACTTTGCTACAATGTAAAGTAGTGAGCGTACAGTTTGTATAACAGTGTAAATTTTTTGTCCCCTCAAAATAACTCAACACACAGCCATTAATGTCTAAACAACTGGCAACAAAAGTGAGTACACCCCTAAGTGAAAATGTCAAATTTGTGGTCAATTAGCCATTTTCCCTCCCCAGTGTCATGTGACTTGTTGGTGTTACAAGGTCTCAGGTGTAAATGGGGAGCAGGTGTGTTTAAATTTGGTGTTATTGCTCTCACGCTCTCATACTGGTCACTGGAAGTTCAACATAGCACCTAATGGCAAAAAACTCTGAGGATATGAACAAATGTATTGTTGCTCTTCATAAAGATGGCCTAGGCCAGTGGTTCTTAACCTCAGTCCTCATTACCCCCACCAGGCCATGTTTTGGGAATTTCCCTTAGATAAAATAGCTGTCCAAAATACCAAGCCATTGACTTAGATTTAAAGCACCTGTGCAAGATAAAGGAAAGCCTGCAAACATGGCCTGGTGGGGGGTAATAAGGACTGAGGTTAAGAACCACTGGCCTAGGCTATAAGATTACCAAGACCCTGAAACTGAGCTTCAGTACGGTGGCCAAGACCATACAGCGGTTTAACAGGACAGATTTCACTCAGAACAGGCCTCGCCATGGTCGACCAAAGAAGTTGCGTACACGTGCTCAGCGTCATATCCAGCGGTTGTCTTTGGGAAATAGACATATGAGCGCTGACAGCATTGCTGCAGAGGTTAAGGTGGGGTGTGGGGGGTTAGCCTGTCAGTGCTTAGACCATACGCCACACACTGCATCAAATTGGTCTGCATGGCTGATGTCCCAGAAGGAAGCCTATTCTAAAGATGATGCACAAAAAAAGCCTGCAAGCAGACTAAGGACATGGATTACTGGAACATGTCCTGTGGTCTGAGACCAATATAAACTTATTTGGTTCAGATGGTGTCGGGCATGTGTGGCGGCAACCAGGTGAGGTGTACATAGACAAGTATGTCTTGCCTTCAGTCAAGCATGGTGGTGAGAGTGTCATGGTCTGGGGCTGCATGAGTGCTGCCGGCACTGGGAGCTACAGTTCATTGAGGGAACCATGAAGGCTAACATGTACTGTGACATAATGAAACAGAGCATGATCCCCTCCCTTCGGAGGCTGGGCTGCAGGGCAGTATTCCAACATAATGACCCCGAACGCACCTCCAAGACAACTACTGCCTTGCTAAAGAAGCTGAGGGTAAAGGTGATGGTCTGGCCAAGAATGTCTCCAGACCGAAACCCTTTTGAACATCTGTGGGGCATCCTCAAACTGAAGGTGGAGGAGTACAAGGTCTCTAACATCCACCAGCTCCTTGATGTCATGGACGAGTGGAAGAGGACTCCAGTGGCAACCTGTGAAGCTCTGCTGAACTCCATGCCCAGGAGGGTCAAGGCAGTGCTGGAAAATAATGGTGGCCACACAAAATATTGACACTTTGAGCCCAATTTGGACATTTTCACTTAGGGGTGTACTCACTTTTGTTGCCAGCGGTTTAGACATTAATTGCTGTGTGTTGAGTTTTTTTGAGGGGACAGCAAATTTACACTGTTTTATACAAGCTTACACACACATGATGCAAATCTCCCCTTCCACCACATCCCAAAGGTGCTCTATTGGATTGAGATCTGGTGACTGTGGGGGGCCTTTGGAGTACAGTGAACTCATTGTCGTGTTCAAGAAACCAGTTTGAGATGATTTGAGGTTTGTGACATTGTGCATTATCCTGCTGGAATTAGCCATCAGAGGTATACTGTATTCATAAAGGAATGGACATGGTCAGCAACAATGCTCAGGTGGGCTGTGGTGTGTAAATGATGCTCGATTGCTACTAAGGGGCCCAAACTGTGCCAAAAAAATATCCCCCACACCATTACACCACCAGCCTGAACCATTCATGCAAAGCTGGATGGATCCATGCTTTCATTTTGTTTTATTTCAAATTCAGACCCTACCATCTGAATGTCGCAGCTGAAATGGAGACTCATCAGACCAGGCAACGTTTTTCTAATCTTCTATTGTCCAATTATGGTGAGCCTGTGTGAATTGTAGTTTTAGTTTCCTGTTTTTAGCTGACAAGAGTGGCACCCGGTGTGGTCTTCTGCTGCTGTAGCCCTGCTTCAAGGTTTACTGTGTTGTGCGTTCAGAGATGGTATTCTGCATACCTTTTTGTAACGAGTGGTTATTTGAGTTACTGTTGACTTTCTATCATCTTGAACCAGTCTGCCTATTCTCCTCTGACGTCCACAAGGCATCTTTGTCCACACAACTGCCGCTTACTGAATATTTTCACACCATTTTCTGTAAACCCTAGAGATGGTTGTGGGGAAAAAACCCCATAAATACACACACACGTCCAAAAAACAAAAGGTGAAAATGGGATGACCTTGATGTTGGTTTCTTGATGTCTGCAACACTTCTTAAATTTTATCCAGTCACTTTTCCATCAGTGGCAAAACATGCATAACCACTGTGAGCTTGAAGTGGAAAAGTCTCTCTTGTTGGTCTGAATGAATTTTGGATAACTTTGTCCTAAAGAGGCCCTGCGAAGTGAAGGAGGCTCACATTTGAACACTCAAATAGAAAATTTGGTTAAATTGTTTTAGGACACTGGCTATTAGCAAGATTCCTGGTGTATTGCTCAAGCTGTCAGCTATGTCAGCTTGGATCTTGGCAGATGGTCATTCATTGAAGGTTCAGTCTTGTTGCTGTCAATAGTATTTTGAGCTATCTTTTTACTCTGCTGTAAGAGGATTCTTAAATGTAGATGTGCTCATACTTGGGAAATTGTGTTGACTGGGTGGATGTCTTTTTTGAGCTCCAGTAGCACACATTTTGAGAGATAAAGAGGACATCTTGTATTCTCTCAACAATCGCTTTCTAAACCTGCACACTAAGTGAACTATGTTTCTTACTGGAGTGAGGGGCACCAATAACAACCCAACCTAGTTTAATCCTTTGGGCATAAGGATTCTTACAAAGATTACCTGTGCTCTGCTCTTGTTCGTTGTGGACTCTTGGGATGTCTCTTCCCAGCAGAAGCATGCTTTTTGGTTTTACCTTCCAATGGTGGTATGTAGAAATGTCTCTGAAAAACCTTATAGTCATGTAACATATTTCTTCTAGGGCAGGGATTTCCTCTTTTTGTTAACCCCCCCAAAAAAAATTGATCCTGTTTCCTTAATGCATGTTATACAGCACAGTGCTTGTGCTGTGTAACCCATGTATCACCTAAAAAACCTGACTGATTCTGCCTGATTATACCCGCCCCCTGTACACTGACCGCGATATATCAGTGCTGTCGAGCCCTGACACCGTAGTCGGCGTACGTGTCTCTGTCATCCGCAGCCCTGCTCTCCTGTGTTTGTGTCTCCTCTGTTTTCGTCCCCCCTCTTCTCCCTACCTGTCTGCTCGTACCAGTGGCTGCCTGCTTCTGCTGCTCTCATATCTGCTAGTAAATCCTGTAATCCCCTCTGTACCATATTTATAAAAGTGTCCCTGTGCCTGTGTTTTGAAATCTGCCGGATTGTATCTATATGAGCGCGGCTTCTTGACGCTCAGCTGACTGTTGGCCCTCTCTCTCCCCCTCTTCCCTGGCTGACGTCAGTGGGAGGGCTGTGTCCCGCCCACTGAAGCTGTGAGCCAGAGTAAGAGAGAACTGACAGTCAGCTGAGCGCCAGGAGCCTTCCATTCATTTATGTATGAGATACCGTATATACACTCGAGTATAGGCCATCCCGAATATAAGCCGAGGCCCCTAATTTACCACAAAAAACTGGGAAAACTTATGGACCCGTGTATAAGCCGAGGGTGAAAAATGCAGCAGCTACTGTAAGTGGAAAAGAGGGTCAGCAAATGCCCATCTGCAGCTGCATGTCCCCTGTGTCCTGCACAAACCCCCCCTGTGTCCCCATTGCAGCCTACCTGTGCCGATCTGCCTCCCGCCGATCTGTCACCTCCGATCTGTCCACCATTGCAGGCTTGCGATCGTTAATGCCTCCTTGTCAGCACGATCGCTGGATGTCCTGTGTACTGTGTCCCCCATGCTGATCCTGGCGATCAGCGTGTAAGGCGCCATTACAGATTGAAAAGCCGCGCCTCCTCCTCCTCCTCGTCCGTGATAGGAGGAACACTCTGTTTTCCCAGCAGTCAGTGTGCAGTGTTCCGCCTATCACGGACATCCTCTCATCCTCGTCCATGAGATGAGAATGACAGGACGTCCGTGATAGGCGGAACACTGCACACTGACTTACTGCTGGGAAAATTAGTGTCCGCCTATCACGAACGAGGAGGAGGAGGTGGCGCAACTTTTGAATTTGGAGGAGGCGGAGGCGCAGCATGGCTTTTGAACACTGCCTTCTGTCTGCATGACACGCTGTTCATGCAGACAGATGGTGCTGACTCGAGTATAAGCCGAGGGGGGGGACTTTCAGCCCTAAAAAAAGGGCTGAAAATCTCGGCTTATACTAGAGTATATACGGTAATCAATTCTCCAACTGGATATTCTTCCTGTGGTTTCTACTGTGCCCACATGTGTGCAGGGTGTAGAACGTTAATCCTCCCCTTGCTTTGAACATGTCAAAGAACTCTGAAGTGGCAAACGAATAACTCTTTTGGTCATCTAAAACTGCATACATCCAGATAGGTTTCTCTGGTTGGCAGAGGAAACACTTTCACCAGAAAATTCTAGCACTGGTTAGCCATAGCTCACTATATTTTGATATATTTACTGGAGGTGACTGTTTAATACTTCCTCGGCCTGGTCTGACATGTTGGATCACAGGTGTAAGATCTTCAGTGGAAGTAGTCTTGTTTAAAAGGGACCTGTGGAGGTTTTCTCTACTTGTAGCTGGAGGACTAGGAATGCTTGAGTCAATAATTGAAATGTTTGGATCCTTGTTAGCTTTGGCTAAGTCTTTCATGAATTTTAAAAAGAAGAAAAGTGGAGAGGAGACTTGATGCTGCTTTTTGTACCCAGAACCCACTGTAGCCCATTTGTCTTGGGTATTGTATGGTATTTCTGCTGCAACCATGTTGTTGGTCTTGCTGCGCAAATTTCAAGCTCATAAGACGATCACTTAGTTCCTGGAATTTCTGATTGTCTTTGGATAGTTTCAGAAAGTTCTGCAGCCTGCAGCCTCTTAAACAAGGCAAGTTTGATAACTTCAGAGCTCTCTTTCCCACGTAAGTTTAATGCCTTGTCTGGTTCCTGAATATGAACAGTTTTATTGCATGTATACCGCTTATGATGATGGCTATATGTCAACACATGTAAGGTGGATCTTTTGAAGTGACATCAACTCGTATCAGCCCGTGGAGGCTCAAAGTCTTTGGATGCGGCTGAAGCCTGCGGTGCTCGCTGTACTTTCTCCATGCTGTTTCCTCTTTGTGTCGGGCATGACGCACAACAATTTAAGTGTATCCAAATCTTTTTAATAAACAATTGTTCCCTATATATACAACTGACTCCTCTAAAACTGAGAAATAGATGGTACATTTCTATTGATGCTAATTGTGGAGAGAAAGTGTGCACTTTTCAGCTAAAAGATTCCAGGGAGAGGAGATTCCAGCAATCTTTATCTGCACATGTCTTGAGCCACGTCACCGTATCATTTTTTTGTAGACTATGGTATATTTCTAGCAACGCCAATTGGAGAGAGGTGTGCACTTTACAGCTAAAAAGATTTCAGGGAGAGGAGATTCCAGCGATCTTTATCTGCACGTGTATTGAGTCACACCGTATCTGTTTTTTCGAGAGGTGAGAAAAATATATATATTTTTTTGATTTACTTGCATATTTTCACTGTGTGGTGTATTTTAAACTTTATGATTTAAAGGTCCATTCAGCATTTGTTATTGCAGTTAATATATATATCTTCGGGTATTTGTTTACGCACATTTTAAAGGAATCGCTAATTTTATTTGATTGATTCTGGGCCGCATTGTCAATTTATTAAAATTTTATAATCTTTTTTTTTTTTTTTATACACTTTTTTCTCATATTGAGCTTTTTTCAGCGCAGTCTTTATTAAATTGACATGACCTGTTTTAACTTTCCTAACACAGTTCAATGACCTAACCATCTGATTACCAAATCAAGTTCATGCATAGGTAGAATGCTAAAGTCCCTAAACTACTGCCTTAAAGGTGGGTCTCCAGCTTTTATAATTCTTTGGGCGATCATCAAACTTCATAAGGACAGTGTTAGCTAGTTATTTGTAGGTAATGCACTTGGCAATGACTGACTTATCAGTTCCTTGAGGCCTTGTCTTGCCAAATGATCCTTTACCATGCCTAGAGATCATGATATCCAATACCAGGTGTTTGAGGAGAAAATGGAGTAGCAGGTGGGTTCAGCGGAGGTGAAGGTTTGACATCTGGAGGTCTTGTGGTGTGGGTCTCGAGAACCGTGTAATCTGTCACGTGAGGTTTTGAGATAATTTGGTGAGCTAGCTTCAGAATAGTCTGTGGTGGCACATGATTTTCTGCATAGAATTATAGTCACTCTGGAGGCAGAGAAATGTCTGGTGTGCCAGAGTGACCTGTATGGCTGATCGCTGCTCAGTGTTGGTGTACAGGGTATAAAGTGTGCAGTGTACTTGTTTGCTGATCACTAAGACTAGGTTCACGCTGATGCAGTGAATTTTAAATCTGGTTTCCAGTGCAATTTTAAGGGGCTGTGTTACTCTGAGTTTATGCGGTTCAGATGCAATTTTGAAGCAAGTTTTTACTACTGCTACTCTTCCCTGCTGTCAGCAGCAGAGACAAGTCATCAGTGGTTAGGGAGCCGATACCTGTCGGTTTCCTAAGGCCTCATGTACACTGCTGCTGCTAAACAAATGGAATTTTTTTTTCAACTGCTCATGAACTCTCCTCTGTTATCTTATCAGTACATGTACACATGGTCATTTACAGTCGTTTCTAGGCAGTTTTTTGGAACGCAAAAAAAAATGGGTTCAGAAGCTGAGTTTAGAGGCATTTACAATCTGCAAACCCTTCTAAACTCAGCTAAACGTGTTTCGTTTACAGGCCTTTTTTATTTATGGCTATTTTTAAAAGCAAAACTCATGCAAACTCTGCATGTTAACGCAGCAAAATGGACGTTTTAAACGTGGGTTACTATCTGTCAAGTTAAATCGTTCAGGAGAGGTTGTAAAAAGCCTGTGTACATGAAGCCTAACAACGATGAGTCAACGCTGCTGTTGGCTGGATTCACTGCTGACAGCAGAATGTAAACAAAAGAGCCAGCATTGGATAAAATCCATACCAGGCCCTATTGGAGCATGCGGCCCGGCAGGCCAGGATGGGGGACAGGGGGGGAGCCGCCTTCTTAACATCCAATGACTCATCCCTGACGCTGACAGCAGGGATAAGTCCCTGGTTTTGTTAGGTGGGTGCCAACTAACAACCAGCATAAATCACATTGTCAAATGAATCAAAAAAGAACACAGATGCAGTTTTGATGCAGGAGGAGGAGGAGAGGAGAGCGGATCGCTGCAGCGGGTCAGTGATCAGTGAGTATGAGCTGTTTTTTTACAGCTTTTTACACACTGATCACCGGCCCAGTGTCCCCACACAATGTAAACACACAAGTCCCCAAAATAGTGTCCCCAAAACAATGTCACCACACACACATGTCCCCACACTGTAACACATATGTAACAGTAAAATCACATGTCCCAGTGATCATCTGCACACACATGTTCGTGATCACCTGTGCACATCTGTACATGATCATCTGTGTACATCTGTCCGTGATCACACAAACCAATTATTATACACTTAACGTTTTTTTTTTTTTTTTTTTACCAAAGACATGTGGCAGAATACATTTTGGCTTAAAGTGGCGTTCCACCCCCAAAAAAAAAAATCTTAATGTGCTTAAAAAAATAAACATTTTGAGAAAAAATATTAATATCTAAATGCCTGTTGCTAGGGGGTCCCTCATAGTCTGCCTCCTTCAGTGCCTGGGATCCTGACCTCACTTCCCTCAGCTCAGGAAGGGAGATTGCCTCTTCCCCTCCCTCTTGTCAATCATCTGGGACACGTGACCGGTCCCAGATGATTGCGCAGCCATTGGCGGCGCGGCTTACGCATGCGCAGTGGTTGGCCGGCTGTGCGCCCACAGTTAAAATGCCGGCGCCACCGAGCGGAGGGGGAGACGAGCTGGGCTTTGATCCCCCACATCGCTTGACCATATAATAAATACCACCAAAAAAAGCTCTTTGTGGGAACAAAATGATAAAAATGTAATTTGAGCACAGTGTAGCATGACCGCGCAATACTCATTGAAAGTTCTAGAGCGCTGAAAGATGAAAATTGGTCTGGGAAGGAAGGGGGTGAAAGTGCCTAGTATTGAAGTGGAGACTGCGACATTGCGGCGGACAAATCGGACACCTAACTGACACATTTGACACTTTTTTGGGAACCATTGACACTAATATAGTGATTAGTGCTAAAAAATATGCACTGTTACTGTACTAATGACACTGGCAGGGAAGGGGTTAACACCTGGGGCGCTCAAAGGTTTAAGCGTGTCCCTAGGAGGTGCTTGCTAACTGTGTGGGGGATGGACTGACTGGGGGAACACAGAGATCCGTGTTCCTGCTTAGCAGGAACAGAAGAACTGTGTCCTCCCCTGTCAGAGCGGCAAGAACGATCGCAGATGCATGCATGCCCACAGTATCTTTATCAGGAAATGACGTACAGATATGTGATTTCACACAATAGAGCTGCCCTGATGCAGTATATATGCGGTAGGCGGTCTTAAAGTGGTTAAGTTCTGCTTGCGTTTGTTTCTACTTTTTTTCCTTATGCATAAATATGCATTTCTTTCATACATTACAGGACACAGGAGTAATGGCCGCACTAATAAAAGCCCTCCAGCTCCCAGCAAGTCTGGGGAGCAAATGTCTTCTCTCTGTTCTGAGAGAAGCAAGCCATTTCCTTTTTGTTACTTTTACATTAAGATTCCTCTAGCATAATTCTTTTTTTTTTTTTTTTCAATTACATTTTATTTAGAAAGGAGGTCTTGGCACTTTTACAAAAGACAAGAGAAAAAAAACAAACAGAAGAACGGTGCACCATGCTGGACAACATAGCATATAATGGTATTGGAAGGTGTATGCAGAAGGAGCGTATGGAAGCAGCACAAAACACACATGACATTTACAGTAGGTAAATATTCAGAAAAGTCTTAGTAGCTATACCACAGGTAATGATGGGATAAACTTAACAATTACAGTGCAAAAGGGCACCCTGGTTCAAGGGCACATCAGCTCTATTCAGTTAGACCAAATCGTGAGGCATAAGGTAGGTGTTATGTATGCTCTTCAATCGTTACATATTTGTTCATGATATCCATTAAGTCTCAGTGGGGGTTGCAGAACCTATCGGGCAGCAATTAATTAGGGCAATGAAAAGTTTTCTTATAATTGCGAGTAATAAGTGCAGGTCATGGCCAACAGGATCTGCATACCCTAAAATATAAAGTACGGGGTCTGGGGTGGGTCAATAAAAATCATTCAGAATGGCTAGAAACCCGTGCCAGTAATGGTGGCGCTTTGGACATGTCCAAGAGAGAGGTGAGACCTGTAGTAGTTTCTGCCTGGCCTAAATTGTAAAATAAGGACATAGAAGAGATGGGGAGCGAACACGTCCAGACGCTGAGCATGAAGGGCGTGTCACAATTACAAATATTGATAGAACCATCTCTGGGCCAGTGGAAATTCAGAGCAGAGCTGTAGAAATGTTTTCAGAGTGCCCTGAGAGTATAGTTGAGCCAGGGCACCGGGCACTGGCCCGCTCCCACCTCGGGGAAGTAATCAAAAGAGCAGGTTGGGTGAGAGCAGTATAGATTTGTCCTAGTTAATTTTTAGCCTGGAAAAAAGCTAAATTCAATAATAATTGACATTGATGAGGATAAGGGCGCCCAGGTGTCGGCAAGGAACAGCAGCATATCGTCCACATTAAGGGTTATTTTCTCTTAGTATGGTCCCCTGCAAAAGCTGCACACCTCAGAAGTCTGCCTCAGCAAGATAACCAGGGACTCTAGCCACAGAAAATAGAAGGGGTGATAATGGGCAGCCCTGCCTCATCCTGTGGAAAAGGGGGAAGGAGAGACTCCCCATTGACCCAAACAGAGGCTGTGGGAGAAGTACACAGTAGTTTAACCCATTTACAGAAGACGTCGCCAAACTGTGTTAATACTTCCCACAAGTAACCCCATTCTATGCTATTAAACGCTTTGGCAGTGTCAAAAGAGAGAAGGGCCCTATTCTCAGAGTTATCAACAGGAGCCTGTAAGTTTAAGAATGTGTGGCTTATATTAATGGCAGTGGAAAGAGAAGACATGAAACCTGTTTGGTCTGGATGAATAATAGATGAAATTACTTTATTTAATCGGCAAGTATCTTAGTAGTGAGTAGCAAGAATGGTCTATAGGACTCCAGATATAAGGGATTTTTGCCCTTTTTTGGTATGACAACTATAGTGGCTTATTTCATGGAGGAAGGGAACAGACCCACAGAAAGCGCTTAATTGTAGGTATATAGTAATGTGTGGAGCAGTATCTCGTAGCATTGCATATAAATTTCTTTGGAAGGCCATCCATGCCAGCGGCCCTACTGTTAGGAAGAGACACTACTGCGATCTCAAGTTCCTCCAAAAATAAGGGAGTGTCTAGCATATGCTTATCTGCTGAGGATAAAGAAGGGAAGGTAATGCTGTCCAGGAAACGAAGTAGGTCAGCAGTGGTATGAGTAATTTGGGAAGAGTAAAGCTCTTGATAGGACCTAAAGACCTCTAAGATATCAGCAGTATTAGTACATAAATCACTAGCTTTTGTCCATATAGCACTAATATAGGGGGTAGCCAGTTGAGACCGGCCAATGGTAGCCAATAGTTCGCCGGTTCACTCACCCTCCATCCACGAAACATTAAAAAATGATTTTCGCTGTAATTCACTTGATACACCGTTCTAGGCCACAAGAGTTTCATTTATCTAGTGACACTTTGCCATTTGAACATTCACTATTGTTTGATTTTGCTTATTGCACATTGTTTATTGCATCTGTTACCTAATCATGTTTAGGATAATATCTCAGTCAAAAACAGCACATCTTATGGTCATAAAGACCCATCTCTGCAGAGGTTACCCGTGTTAAATATTGTAGCATGGATGGTGGATCTGGAGGCGGGAGCCTGTCCCGAGTTGCATCAAAAGCTATATTGAAGTCCCCCATAACTAAATCAGGAAGAAGCAGTTTGTCAGTTATACATTTAGCAAGCAGAGTACCTCAGGCGAATAGGGGGGGTGACAAAAACATTAGCAATGACACAACATTAGTCAAATAATTTACAGCATAAGAAAACATATCTTCCCGTTTATCCACCTCCACCTGTTCAGAGGAGAAGTTGGTGACACCACATATCCTAGCATGGGAGGATTATTTTTTTTGGAACCTTTCCAGAAACCTGTAAATATCAGCTGTGACACGCGTCTCCTACAGAGTCATTGGTACCCCTCATGCTCCATGACACAAGTCTGATTATGTGATTCCACATAGAAGTAAGGTGGAGTAAAATAGCTGTTCAGTTACCCTGGGAGGTAGGAGCCCATGGAGAATGAGAGAGTCAAGGTGCCACAGAATACGTACAGGTGCTGTGGTAGCTCAAAACATAGCTGAAAAGCAACCAAGAACAAAACAACAGTTAAACAGAACAGACAGCCTGGGACTAAGGGCAGTCAGGGGAATATGGGTGAAAAATACAACCTGAGAAGCAGACAAAAAGTTCCCAGCTGGGGAAAGATGGGGGAGAAATCATAACTGGCAGCCTTATCATACTCTGTAGGTGTGTCTTCCACAGCGGTCACAATGGAGCAAAGCCAAAGGGAAGAAGAATGATGAATCTGACCTTTGCCAATAGAAAAAAGGAGAAAGCTTTTAAATAGCAGATGTGTGTAGGCTCCCGGATGTGGTACTGCGAAAGGCAACCAGCAGGAAACCGTACGCTTAAGGAAGTCATGGGACAGCCAGATTGGTCATTATTTGTTGTAGTGTCTATCAAGCCAATCCGTAGCAGCCCATGGAGAATCGAAGAAGAGAGTGGTTTCCTTCGCAACAACTTTTAGTTTAGTGGGATGCAACATAGAGAACTGCAGGTGGTGGTGTTGCAGACACTTTTTGACTTGCTGGAACCTGGAGCGATGCTTTTGCACCTCTGTAGAAAAGTCTGGGAAAAGCATAATTTTGATGTCATTAAAAGAAACCTCTTTCAGCACCCAGGCTCTGTGAAGAATATTCACTTTGTCACAGTATTTAAGTAGGTGGATGAGGAATGGACGAGGAGAGTTGCCAGGTGGCAGGGGTCTTGTAAGAATGCAATGGGCCCTCTCCACTGCGAACAGAGGAGAGAGATGCTCCTTTCCAATGGCTTCCAACAGCCATTTTTCGTCAAATTCTGAGGGGGTTTGAGTCCTCAGTGAGAAAATGTGAAAATTTCCAAATTGGGCCCAATTAGCAATTTTCCATCCCCGATGTCATTTGATTCGTTAGTGTTACAAGGTCTCAGGTGTGACTGGGTAGCAGGTGTGTTAAATTTGGTGTTATCGCTCTCACTCTTTCATACTGGTCCCTGGTTCAAGTTCAACATGGCACCTCATGGCAAAGAACTCTGAGGATCTGAAAAAAAGAATTGTTGCTCTACATAAAGATAGCGTAGGCTATAAGAAGATGGCCAGGAACCTGAAACTGAGCTGCAGCATGGTGGCCAGGTCTTGGTCTATACAGTGGTTTAACAGGACAGGTTCCACTCAGAACAGGCCTCGCCATGGTCGCGCAAAGAAGTTGAGTGCATGTGCTTAGCGTCATATCCAAAGGTTGTCTTTGGGAAATAGACGTATGAGTGCTGCCAGTATTGCTGCAGAGGTTGAAGGGGTGGGGGGGTCAGCCTGTCAGTGCTCAGACCATACACCGCATCAAATTGGTCTGCATGTCTGTCATCCCAAAAGGAAACCTCTTCTAAAGATGATTCACAGGAACGCCCGCAAACAGTTTGCTGAAGACAAGCAGACTAAGGACATGGATTACTGGAACCATATCTTGTGGTCTGATGAAACCAAGATTAAGTTATTTGGTTCAGATTGTGTCAAGGGTGTGTGGCCGCAACCAGGTGAGGAGTACAAAGATAAGTGTGTCTTGCCTACAGTCAAGCATGGTGGTGGGAGTGTCATGATCTGGGGCTGCATGAGTGCTGCCGGCCATGCCCAAGAGGGTTAAGGCAGTGCTGGAAAATAATGGTGACCAAACAAAATATTGCCAATGTGGGCCCAATTTGGACATTTTCGCTTAGATGTGTACTCCATTTTGTTGCCAGCTGTTTAGATATTAATGGCTGTGTGTTATTTTGAGGGGACAGCAAATGTACACTGTTGTACAAGCTGTACACTGACTACATTGTTCAAAGTGTAATTTCTTCAGTGTTCAGTGCTCTTTAGTGTTCTTCAGATGAAAAGATATAATACAATATTTACAAAAATGTAATACTGTGTGTGTGTGTGTATATGTGTATATGTATATATATATATATATATATAATTTTATACTTTTATATGTGGTTTTTAAACATGTGTGTATGTATGTATGTATGTATGTATGTGTGTGTGTATATATATATATATGGGAGTCCACGGGAGAGGGTGAGTTCAGTTCTGAAAGGGTGCAGCTGAATGAATGATGAGCTGCTGCAGGCACAAAATCCAGATCTCTGTGCCACTAACTGCTAATAGGGAAATGGCTCTGATAGCCCAGAAGCATGTGCCAGGGCTTCCTCGTTCCTGGTGTCAATGGCCAATGGATGCCAATGTCCACCTGGAGTCCAGGGTCACAGGGCGCATTTATCAAGGGACATTCCATTTTCTCAGCTGGCCCCAATGGGCTTCCTGCTCTGTTTTAAATGGCCAACTCAAGGAAACAACTCGGGACACCAGACACCTGAACAAGCTGCCTCAATGAAGCGCTGGGCTAACTACAAGATACGGACAGGAGCAATTGATCCTAAGCCGGGCAACCATCCAGGTTCCCTACACCCTCAGCAGCCTAGAGCCGACAAAGCGCAATCTATCCTAAACGCAGCCTGTCCAATAAATCATTCAGCCTCCCTGCACCCTTTGCAGCCTAAAGCTGACAGAGAGCAATCCATCCTGAGCACAGCCTGTCTAATCGATCATCCAGCCTCCCCCCACCCTCGGTAGCTTGAAGCCAACAGTGAGCAAGATAGCAGCAATGCAAATATTAGAAGATCCTAAAGCTGGCTACATGCCATATTATCCTGTACAACTTTCCTCCAGACCCACCAAACCCACACAACATGAGGTCAAACCTAAACCTTCAAATTGTATGCAATCAGATGGGCCCCTGCACCACACAGTTGAAGGCAAACCCAAAGGAATCTGAACAAAAATTGCATAATGTGTATCCAGCTTAACTGTCAGGGTGTGTCTATAGAAAAAAAAACACTGCTGTGAACAAATAAGTATTTATATTCAAAAGTGAATGTCTAAAATACCAAATTAAAGTGGACCTTCAGTCTTTCTATCAACTTTCCATCTATTAAATCTTCTGCCCTTGTTGTTTTAACTTTGGATAGTAAAACATTTTTTTTCAGCCAATAAATACCTTATATAGTCTATTTCCTGTTTCTTGTCTGGTCATTAGCCTAGGCTTGTAACATCATGCACACCTCTCTCTCTCTCGTGAGAGTTTGCCAGGAAGGGAGGGAATATGAGTCATAAGAGGGCCAATAAGAGCTGCAGAGCTGGACATGTGCCGCTCTGTGTCTGTCTAAATCCAGGAAATGAACAGGCAGCAGCTTCAGCTGCCCACAGTTAAAATGGTTGCAGCCAGACTCAGCGATGGGAGATTTCTGCAGCATATTTGGCAAGTACAGAATGACCGTGTATATATAAAATAATATGCAAAGTGGTTGGAGGGAAGCTTAATGTCAAAGATGTTTTTATTACAAATTATATGAGCAGACTGCAGTTCCTCTTTTATATGTAACGTACTGCAATGTGTAGCTGTGCTACTGCAACAATGTATCCTTCCAAACTAATGCAATCAGATACATGAGTGAAAATAACTGTCAAACTTAACTGTGAACCATATGACTCCTGTGAATATTTAAACTAAGCTTCACCAGTGTACTAGATATGCACACATTTAATTATAACATTGCATGAAATTAATTGAATGTGTATAAAAACAAATTCTCTCTGTGAAAGTTCTTTTGTGCGGTTCTATAAATAACCACAAAAAATGTCCTCAAGGGATCTCCAATGTTGTGTTGAAACTTCAAAGAAAAAACAAAACAAAAATGGCAAAAATAAAAAGTCCTTTAGTGTTGAATTCAATATCTTTTCGTGACCACATCCACTACCACTTATGTCCAAAATACTCACCAGATATCATGCTGGTGTGACCAGCAGGCGGTGCATTTTCTTATATAAAATGATCCTCTGCAGAGACCATACACATACGATCTTCAGATCTTCAAATCCTCATTGTAAATGGAAGAGAGAAAATCTTGCAAGCCTTTCAAACTACGTAAAATTCATTAAAAAATATTGTCAGTGAGGGTGCACTATGCTGCAGAACACGGGGGTAAAAATTTATATACAATGTACATCTGGGATAATGAATGCAACTAATGAAGCAACATTTATAAATGGATTAAAATCCACAAACAATCCACACATCAAACCCACTGCTTGAAGTATCCAGGTAAGACCTTGGATACAGCAATGTCTAGGGTCTCTCTTCCTCAGCATAGGTTTCAGGCACTCCACTCCCACATTCAGACCCTACAGTCCAGGAGTCACAACACCAATCTCTTTTGCATAAGCGTTCTGGACCTCTGGGGCAGTACTATACACCCAGTTTCTTTTTGTTTCCAATTTTTTATTTAGATACGGCATATGGTGATACAGGAGCCTCAACATTGGTGAACATACCATGGGTCACCTCCACAAACAAAATAACATGCACACATAAAACAATGTCACAATTGAGATAAACATATAGGGGCAGACCCGACAATGGGGCTTCAGGGTCTAGGAAGTCTCTGCATCCCACGCAGTTTTTGATGGTTAACACCATCAACCATCAACACAATTTAGATTAGAGAGAGTATGTATGGCCCTAAGGCCAAGCATCAAAGAGTAGCAAGAGAGAGAGGGAAGGAGTGACAAATAAAAAAATAAGGGGGAGGAGACCTCCAGCCAGTCCCACAATCTATGCCCGGGAGCCTTCTCTCACCTCTCTGCATGCTCCTCAGAATAGACTTGTGCCAATAAAAACATTTCTTGATGAACTTCTCTGAGGCCCCTGTCCGTGGCTACCAAGACCTCCATTGCATTGATTTTGGCTACTCTTTTCAACCATGCGGCTACCGGCGGCGGCTGTGTCTGCTTCCAAAACAGTGGGATGCAGCTCTTTGCTGCCGTGAGCAGGAGAGGCAAGATGGATCTCCTATAGATCTTACTTGGACTCACGTGGTGCAAGAGGAAGAATGCGGGGTCCAAGGCAAATTCCGGTCAGTAAACTTCTGGACAATGCGGTGAACCTCGGTCCACTAAGTGATCATAAGAAGGCAAGACCAGAAGATGTGGAGGAGAGAACCCAGTTCCTCCCCATACCTTCAACACAAATCTGAGCTCAGCAGGATCATCTTGTGGATTCTCACAGGCATATAGTACCACAGAGCACCTTGTATCCCACCTCCTGGTGATTGACACACACCAAAGTTTGAGAAGAGAAGAAGTCTCTCCACTTTCTTCTCCGTGAATTGCAGTCCTAGTTCTTGCCCCCACCTAGATATATAGGGAGGTCTGAAATCCAGGGGCAGAGATACGAGCAATTGATAAGTCTGAGAAACTACGTGGCGAGTAGGGGACTGCTCCAGGCATGATATCTCAAAGGTAGGAATTCTCCTCTTGAAGAGCTCCGGGGAGGGTAGAGAGCCAATAAAATGAGCTAACTGTAGTTTTTGCCAGAATACAGGACCTACCAAGGACGGGTTATCCATGATTTGTTGCCTGGTCATTCACTGGCCATTAAGGAAGAAATGATGGGCCTGAGATCTTTCGACTCCTTTGAGATCCTGAAATCTCGGGTCACTGTGTCCCGGGCTAAAGGCAGGTTCCCAATGACAGGGGTGAGCGGCAAGGGAGTGGGTGCAATGGAAAACTTGCGGAAGGCTTTTTGGGCAATCCACCACGTCTCACCCACAGTCGGGTGGTTCAATATCCGGCTTGACGGATTCGTAAGGCACCAAGTGCAGCTGGGCCCCAGCCAGTAGCCATTCTACCTGTACCCACTGTTTGAAAGGACAATGATGATGCCAGACTAAGATGCGTGTTAAATGGCAAGCCATGTGTATACACCCAGTTTCATTCCACTTAACATTTTCGCAGTGTGAGACAAGCAGGCTCAGTCTCAAGATTGATGCTAATAGTGGATGCCAGACTTTTGGGTTGGTGAAGTGTCCTGGATACCCCTCAGTATAGGAAAATTGGTTGTTGTAAAAAGTCTGTCTTTAAATCAATATCCTGGAAATTTGGGGCAATGCTATTGACCCTTCAATGCTGTACCCCTCAACTGGAAGGGCACACAGACAGAATTCAGCCATACAATGAAATGCAGTGTTCTACATAAACCATCTGGGAAGCATCAGAAGTAATGCAGCCCAAAGAGAGGTGAACCTCATTCCAGCTTGTGAAAGACTCATCTTTCTGTCCCTGATTACTGGAAGCCCCCCCCCCCCTTTTTAAAGCTCTTTCCTTGTTTGCAGGATCAAGGTGGAGCACATTCTGGTGATTTCCTTTGCACCAAATTGGACCAGATGAATGCAGTACTCGGACATATTCAGACTCTTGGACCCTCGGGGCTTGTCAAGAACTTCTGTTCTAGGGGCTGCTCCCCCTTCTTGCATCTCGGGTTGCTGGCATCCTTACTGCATGGGGGGTGGGGGGGAAGCTGCACACCACAAATCAGTTTGCAGTCCTCATGAGCCCAACTGCATGAGTAGAGGGGAAGGGGCATACATGATTTCTTCTACAGTAAGGATGGAGATATACTACAATGAAAATAACCTTTCCTGTATATACAAATGTTGCATAAGCACTTTTCTCTAATATATCAGATTGTGCAGTAGGGACATCGAAAGAAGCAGGTGATGGGAGTGAGCCGGAGTCTTTGTCCTTTAATATTGATCATACCCATATCACCTGTGGATTGCAACCAACTTTACCTACCTTGCTTATTAGTCCAAAGATCATATTAAGCCCCAATTTAAAAAAATTTGGGACGCTGTGTATAATCTACATAAAAACAGAATGCTATGATTTCCAAAGCTCATAAACCCATATTTTATTCACAATAGAAAACATGTTTAAACTGAGAAAATGTACCATTAGAAATAATAAGGTACTTTTGAAATGGATGGTAGCAACACTTCTAAAAAAAAGTTGAGACAGGGCAACAAAAAGAGAAGCGCTGGAAGAACAATTTGCAACTACTTAGGTTAATTTTGAGAATCTGGAGAAATCTCAAGACCAAAACTCAGTATTAGATACACAGGATATTTGGGCCCTCAAAAGGCACTGTATTAAAAACTGTCATGATTCTGTGATGGACACCACTGCATGGCTCAAATACTTCCAAAAATCCCTGTCTGTGGGCATAGTTCATTGTGCCATCCAAAAATGCAAGTTAAAGCTCTATCGTGTAAAGAAGAAGCCATATTTGGACATGTTCCAGAAATGTTGCTGTCTTCTCTGGGCCAAAGCTCATTTTAAGATAGTCTGTTGCAAAGTGGAAAACTGTTCTAAGGTCAAACTAATTGAAATTTGGCATTCGTTTTGGCCTGGGTGCCTCTTCCTTCAGACTAAACAGGGGAGGTACCTTCCGGCTTATCGCTCAGTTCAAAAGCTTGCATCTCCAATGGTATGGGGCTGTGTTGGTGCGTAAGGCATAGGCAGCTTGTACATCTGGAAAGGCACCATTTATGCTCCTATCCAAATGTGTTTTTTCAGGGCAGGCCTTACATATTTCAGCAGGACAATACTAACTACATACTGCATCTATGACAATAGCATGGCATCGTTGTAAAAGAGTTTGTGTGCTTAACTGGCCTCCCTGCAGTCCGGACCTTTCACCAACTGAAAACATTTGCTGTGTCTTGAAATTAAAAATACGACAAAGATCCCAGACTGTTGAGCAGTTAGAATCCTATATCCAGCAAGAATGGGACAATAAATCTATTTCCAAAACTCCAGAAACTGATCTTCTCAGATCCCAGATGTATAAAATAGTGTTGTTAACAACACCTCAGTAAACATGGCCCTGTTCTAACTTTTTTGAGATGTGTTGCCCTCATCAATTTCAAAAGTACCTTATTTTTCTCTTTAAATGGTATATTTTCTCAGTTTGACCACCTTAAGACTGCCCCACGCAAAAAACAAGGCAGATCGCTGTTCTGCCAGAGGGAAAAATGGAGATCTTGTGTTTCTGCCAAGCACCCCCTTTGATTGCCCCTGAAGTTAACCCCTTACCTGCCAGTGTCATTATTACAGTGACAGTGCATTTTTTTGAAAACTTTTGCGCAAACCAATCAATATACGCTTATTGGGACATTTTTAAACAAAAATATGTAGCATAATATATGACCTTGACCTAAATTGATGAAGAAATTTGTTTTTTTTTTAATGTTTTTTTATTGATATTTTTTATAGCAGAAAGTATAAAATATATATATTTTTTCAAAATTGTCGGTCTTTTTTGTTTATAGCGCAAACGATAAAAACCACAGAGGTGATCAAATACCCCCAAAAGAAAGCTATATTTGTGGGAAAGTAAGGGCATCAATTTTATTTGGGTACAGCGTCACACACACACGTGCAATTTTCAGTTAAAATAACACAGTACCGTATCGCCAAATATGGCCTGGTCAGGAAAGGGGGGTGAACCTTCCAGGGCTGAAGTGGTTAAAAATGTGATACGTTCTATAATTCAAGTTTGAGATTAGCAAATTGCATTCTGTGTATATAGATTTTGGGGTTGTAGATGCTTCTATAATTATACACCAGTTTGCTGCTCATATATTTTACTATGTACGATTACGATTGACTGTTTGGAACCCAGTGTACCAGCTTAACGGCAAACATTTTAGGCAGGTGTGAAAAATGCTGTAAATTGAGAATGTTTTCAGAAATAGATGTGTTAATAGTTTATTTCTCTTATATTCACCGACCGACACAGCTCCTCTCTGTAACAAATGGGTTGTTAGCCTTATCACTAGGAGAATACTAGGCATAGTTGTAATACAACACTCAGAACTCTTAGTTCCGCCCAGGGGGCGGTCCCTTGGGTAACAACCCTCCTGTCTGCAGACAGACCTCAGTTTTATTTTGCCTAGTAAAGGAGAAAGACCTAGGAACCCTGCGGGCCCATCGGTCCCTGTTTTTTTTATGCAGAAGCTTGGCTTTTTGCGCAAGATGACTGATCCTGTGATCTACTATCAACAGCCGGCTGGGTGACGGGCTGGATACTCTTATCCTTGTAGTCTCCCCAGTCCGGCCATCGAGCGTGTGCAGGTCGCAGCTACGGCTCGGCAGGCCACGACGAAACCTCAGCTCCAGAGGTGGTCGGTGAGCTTTTATGCTCCGGGGCGTACATATGACCGGGCTACTGATGTCTGTGTCACAGTATGCCAAGGCCAGCAGCTACCTCTGTACCGATCAGAGAGTAGATCTGCAGTGCAATGTCTCCCAGCTCTTCAGGACTGGTAAGTACAGCTCTCCCTGCCTCAGTGGGGCTGAGCAGCTGGGCATTCCCTGGGAGGTCAATTCGGGGGTTCCTCTCCTCCCTCTCTAACCTCTCCAGTCCCTATCTTCCCCCCCCCCTCCCTGGTGGGGTGCTGCATGTGGCTGCTGAGCGGTGTATGTCTGTATATACAGGGATCTTTGTGGGCTCTCACCTGAGATGCTGGCTGGCTGGGGGTGTCCTGGGTCCTGTGGGTTATGCTCCCGGAAGGTGCCTGTGAGGATCTGCTGTGGTCTGGTGTGGGCTGTGTTTCTGCTATCATCTTTGCTTTCTGTACCTCATGGAGCTGCTGGCGGCCTTTTTAGGTGTGGGCGAGGGCAGATTGACTTCCTGGACTCCAGCGGCCATTTTCCAAGTGATCTCCTATTCAGGACACTGGCGGCCATTTTCTAAAAGTCTGAACACGTTCTCAGTGTTCTCTAGCAACAACATGACTCATGTGTTCTCACAGCCATTTTCCCTGTGTTTCCTGTCTGTGTACTGGACGCTGGGCAGCCATTTTATTGAAGCAAGAGCACATTTCTAGAACTTTTTAGCACTCATTCTAGCGGCAGACACAGTTTTTGTTTCCTCTGCACTTGGGAGCACTCAGGGACTACAGGCACTACTTGTGGACAGCGCAAAACTCCTCAGGGTGGTGAATCCGGCGAAAAGAGACCCTCAGTCAGCGGCGGCAAGGAGGGTGGGACTGTCACTGTCCTAAGTCCACTTCGGGTGGCACACAGGATAGGGTCAGCATGGCTTCAGAAACTGGTGTTTCTTCCCCCGGAATCCAGGCAATTGTAACCGGGTCACCTGCGGATTGCGCAGTACCCATGGACACCCCGATGGCGGTCCCCAATTTACTTGTTGCCAAGATGATGGAGTCGGTGCGAGGGAAGAAGGTGCACTAAAGAGGCCCCTCCCCCCCCTCCTCTGGGGAGAGCGCTGACGCAGACTCGGGTCCTGCTGAGGCTGGTGACCCCTGCTCTGTCTTGTCATCAGATGACGCTGACCAGGGCCGTTTCGGACCAGAGGATGAGTCCCCGTCCGGGTCCGGGCGCGACAAATCGCTTGTTGGAGTACTTATCACAGCTGTGCGTGATTCCCTGAAGATTCAGGAGCCAGCAGATTTTTCTGCTGATGTACCGGCCTGCTGATGTACCGGCCCGCTGATGTACCGGCCCAAGCCAGCATGTTCACCTAAGGTGTTCCCGTATCTGACTGACTTATTTTGACAAGTTTATTTACAGGGAATGGGGTCGCCCGCAACGGACCTTCGGTCCCCAAATACATGACGGTGCGTTACCCTTTTGAGGAGAGCCTTCTCAAAAGATGGTCGGCTTCTCCGGTCGTGGACCCCCCAGTATCCAGGTTAAATAAAGTGATCACGGTTGAGGGGACTCCTGCATTCAAGGATCCCACGAACAGGAAGGCCGAGGCAGTGGCTCGTTCCTCGTTTACGGTGGTGGGGTCAGCCGTGCGACCAGTACTGGCAAGTGGGCAAAACTTTTGCACCGCGAATTGGGAGAGCAACAGGCTTCTCCTGTCTGCGTGGAACTAGTAGACCAACTAGTGCAAGGCCTTAAGTACATCTGTGACGTGGCCCTGGATACTCTCCCTCTGTTATCCAGGGCTTCAGTGTCAGCTGTGGTGCTGAGGCGCCTGATTTGGTTAAAATGCTGGTCTGCTGACCAGGCATCCAAAAAAGCCCGGACGGATCTTCCCTCCCTTGGCAACCGGCTCTTTGGAGCCTCATTAGATGACATTGTTAAAAATGCCACCGGTGGTAAGAGTACACTACTCCCACAGGCCAGGAAGGCTAAGGAGCCACGCCGTAGGCAAGGGCCCTCCTTTTCCGCTCACAAACGGCTTTTTCGTCCGCCCAGAGCCTCGACAAAGCGCCCAAGCCCGACAGGACGTCCACGGACGATCAAAGACGTCCCTGGAACCGCAAGCCTAACAAGCCTGCGAATAAAAGTGCTACCGCAT
Source organism: Lithobates sylvaticus (assembly GCA_028564925.1). Lineage (NCBI taxonomy): Eukaryota > Metazoa > Chordata > Amphibia > Anura > Ranidae > Lithobates > Lithobates sylvaticus. Next base: position 142,684,126 of record CM053038.1, on the reverse strand, counting down.
GAAGATTTGCCCCCACCCATATCTCGGGCGGGGGGTCACCTTCGGGAGTTTGCAGCACGGTGGTCCTCAAGGTTGTCCGACCAATGGGTCTGCGATCTGATTTCCACAGGCTACAAGATGGAGTTTCTCTCTTGGTCGCCAAACAGTTTCTTCCCCTCCAGCATGCCCGTATCCCCGGCTCGCCGGGAGGCCCTCTTGGGGGCGGTAAGGGATTTGTTGAAGTGCGGGGTGATTGTACAGGTTCCGGAATCGGAAGCTTCCAGGGATTCTACTCAAATCTGTTTGTGGTTCCCAAGAAGGAAGGGGTACGGCCTATCTTGGACCTAAAAGCCCTCAATCACTTTGTAAAAGTGTAGAGGTTCCGAATGGAATCGGTTCGCTCAGTAGTCGCTGCACTCCATCAAGGGGACTCCCTGGCGTCCTTAGACATCCAGGATGCGTACCTGCACATACCCATATGCCTTCGGCATCAAAAGTTGCTGCGGTTTACAGTCGGGGAAGCCCACTACCAGTTCGTGGCTCGTCCCTTTGGTCTGGCTTCAGCCCCCCGAGTCTTTATCAGGGTATTGGATCCAGTGTTGGCGTTGCTACGGCAACATGGGATCGCGATCATGCGATACCTAGACGATCTTCCGCCTCAGTATTAGACGAGGATGTGGCGATCACCATGCAGACCCTGCAAGAATTTGAGTGGCTGTTGAACCTAATGAAGTCGGTGATTGTGCCGACCCAGCGTCTGGAGTACCTAGGCTTGCGGCTGGACTCCAGGGAAGCGAGAGTGTTTGTCCCTTCATACAAATTGCAGGCTCTCGGATCTGTGGTAAAACAGCGGATGAACCACAAGTGGTCGTCGCTCCGCTTTTGCATGCGAGTGCTGGGACTCATAGTAGCCTCCTTCAAGGCAGTACCTTATGCCCAGTTCCACACCAGAGTTCTGCTGAAGAAGATTTTGACAAAATGGGACAAATCCCAGTTGTCCCTGGATCGACAGATCCAGGTGAGCCAGTCAGTCAGATACTCACTTATCTGGTGGTTGAGGTCCCCGGTGATTCAGTCTGGGAAATCGGTCTCTCTACATGATGAGACTGCAAGGGCGTCCGATCAGGATCCAGTCAGACAACGCCACGGCCGTGGCATACGTAAATCACCAAGGGGGGACAAGAAGCTCAGCCGCTGCACGGGAGGTCGCTCACATACTTCGGTGGGCAGAGCGACACGTACCGGCCCTGTCAGCCATTTACATCCCGGGAGTGGCAGGCGGACTATTTGAGTCGACAGGTGCTGGACCCTGGGGAATGGTCATTGCATTCGGAGACATTTAGGTTACTGTGCCTGAGGTGGGGCACACCAGGCGTGGATCTTCTGGCCTCAATCAATCGGAAGGTGCCAAGATTCATGTCCAGGACAAGAGATCCGTGGGCCGACGCGTCAGATGCGCTGGTGGCTCCGTGGGATCATTACCAGCTGATCTACGACTTTCCTCCACTGAAACTGTTACCACGAGTGGAAGCTGTGGGGATCCCAGTGATACTGGTTGCCCCAGATTGTCCGCAGCGTCCCTGGTACGCAGACCTGGTGCGTCTGGTGGCAGACGCTCCCTGATGACTGCCGCTGCGAGAGGACCTTCTGTCTCAAGGTCTGATTCTCCATCCTGCTTTACCATCGCTGACTTTAACGGCATGGCTTTTGAGAGCCAGGTGTTGATGAACCGGGGTCTGTCGGACTCGGTGATCCCAATTGTGTTGAGAGCACGGAAATCTTCTTCTCTGAAGATATACCATCGTACCTGGAAGGCCTACATCTCCATGTGTGAGGAGAAAGGATGGCATCCATGCTCCTTTTCCATATCCAGGATCCTGCTGTTTCTTCAGCAAGGAGTAGACCAGAAATTGGCATTAAGCACCATTAAAGGGCAAATTTCAGCATTAGCTGTCTTTTTTCAGCGACCCCCTGGCATCTCACTCCTCAGTGAGTACCTTCGTTCAGGGGGTACGACATGTAGTCCCTCCGGTGCGTCCACCGCTACCCCCTTGGGATCTGAACCGGGTGTTGGCGCTACAAAAACCGCCATTTGAAAATATCAGGGAGATTCCCCTGTTGACTCTTTCCCTGAAAGTGGCCTTCCTAGTGACCATCACATCGGCCAGGAGGTTTTCGGAACTGGCGGTCTTGTCTTGCAAGTCGCCCTATCTGGTTATCCACAAGGATAAGGTGGTGTTGTGTCCGCAACCGTCTTTTCTACCATAAGTGGTCTCGGCTTTTCATATCAATGAGGACATTGTATTGCCATCTCTGTGTCCTAAGCCGAAGCACCCTAAGGAGGTGGCCCTTCACGCTCTTGATGTGCTTCGGGCTCTTGAGTTGTATTTGTCTGCCACGGCTCCCTTTTGGAAGTTGGACTCACTGTTTTTCAGTGGCTGGTCCAATGAAAGGCATGGCGGTCTCGTCGGCCGCCATTTACAGGTGGATCGGACAGATTGTAGCACCAGCCTACGCCTTGAAGGGGCAGGTGCCCCCCTTTCCGGTCACGGCCCACTCCTCAAGGGCAATCGGAATGTCTTGGGCTTCTGACACCAAGCGTCTGCCGCTCAGGTGTGTAAAGCGGCCACCTGGTCGTCTGTCCACACGTTTACCAAGTTCTACAATGTAGACGTCGGTGCATCGGTTGATACCTGTTTTGGCTGCAAAGTTTTGCAGGCGGCCATGTAGTTGCAATTGGATATGCAATATATATTTTCATTTTTTTTTACTGGTTTTTCGAGAAAAACACAGTACTGTTATGTTAATGCACTGTTGCATTACTTCCGCAATTTGATGCGGTTTTGGGTGATCACTTCTGTTGAGGGTACCCTGATTTTTGTGGTGGTTTTTCCAGCACTGTTGTTTTTTGTGGGTAAAGTTTCACTAGTTACCACTTGCCACGGTGGATGAAGTTTTTATGCTGTTTTCCCACCCCTCATTTGGCACTGCTTGGGGACGTCCCATTTGTTACAGAGAGGAGCTGTGTCGGTCGGTGAATATAAGAGAAAATAGGATTTTTTGTACTCACCGTAAAATCCTTTTCTCTGTAATTCACCGACCGACACAGCACCCGCCCCTCCTTTTATCTTTGTTATACTTCTTGTTGACGTACTGAGGTCTGTCTGCAGACAGGAGGGTTGTTACCCAAGGGACCGCCCCCTGGGCGGAACTAAGAGTTCTGAGTGTTGTATTACAACTATGCCTAGTATTCTCCTAGTGATAAGGCTAACAACCCATTTGTTACAGAGAGGAGCTGTGTCGGTCGGTGAATTACAGAGAAAAGGATTTTACGGTGAGTCCCGGAAGGCAGGAGACATCATTCCGGTGGGCGAGATTTCCGGAGCGGGCGTGCGGTAGGTGGTTCCCGGCCGCTGGAACCCAGGAGGAAGAGGCGGGTCTTCTGATTGGGGCCTGGAATGGCAGCAGCAGCCGATGCGCACCAAGATATGGAGGAGACAGAGACGACAACGGGAATGGCTGAAGCAGGCGCCCAGGGCACCAGCCAAGCCCAGGTAAGAGAGTTGCAGAGGTGCCTCTTTCTTTCTTACTGGGTGCCTGTTGCTGTCTGCTAAAATCATGTCTCTTGGCAGGTCAGCAGAACAGTGGGGCTCTGTGTTACAGGGGGGTGTTTGCATATCTCTCTTTTCTTGGTGGTACCTGTTTCAGTTTGGTCAGGAGGGTGTGCTTGTATGTCCTCCTACCTCGGTAAAGGGAGGGGGGGTGGGGTTGGTTATGTTTTTTGCAGGCTAAAGCCACCACCAAATCAAAGAGAGCTACTTCTGGGAGAAAATGCCCCTCCTGTAAGAACCTGTTAAGGGACTCCTGGCCCAAACCGCTCTGTAGTAAAACAAGAATCTGCACAACAATGTAAAGGGCTTTTTTCCTCAGTCAGGAAAGAATTGGCAGAAACTTTGGGTTCTATGAGTTCCCTATTAAAGAAAAAAACAGCCCATGAGTCAGGGCAGAGTCAGAGCTCCTATTCCGGTCCTCTACCCTCCACTTCAAGAGCAGTGGAGAGTGAGTTGGAGGAAGAAAGAGAGCGTATCCCCTCTTCCATGCTGCATTCAGAGGAGGACAAGAAAGAGGAGGTTAGGGCAGTGGCATATCATCAATGTGTGCAGTGAACACGGGCCCACATGGTAGGGAGGCCCACATGGTACTGTGCCCTGACACACACTGCCCACATGGAATAATTAAAAAATACGTTCATAACATTTCCTTGGGCCCCATGATTTCAGTCAGAGGGGTCCAAGAGGTAGGAGCATTGGGGAACTTTTTTTATTTTCGGCTCTCAGGCGGAGGCAGCCAGAGCCGCATTTTCCGATGCTTGGATTATAGTTCCGGCAGCACAGAGACTCCAGGGGGCGGAGCTGGGTAAGGGGGCTGTGCTGTATACTGGCAGCAGTGTGTGTAGTGTGACTGCTCCCTCCTCCCGGGTGCCCCCTGCACTGTGTGTGTTGACTGGACACAGAATAAGACCTCTTCCTTCACAGGCTTTACCTGAGCTTCGATTCTCTGTGACCTGCATCTGTCAGCTGGAAACCAGTCTGTGAAGGAAGAATTCCTCTGCTGTGTCAAGCGATTGCAGGTATGTGTAGTGATCAGTGAGCCGTTTTGTTTATCAGCTGTGCTGCTGAATGGGAGATGAGGTACCCACACAGCAGGTCAACAGCCCGGGGGGGGGGGGTGAATGTATTTGATCCATACAGTAGCTCCCTTCTGGCTCCTCCCTGACTGACCACCCTTTACATCCATAGTAGGCTAACACTCAGAACAGAGGGTTGTGTTGTAACAGACAGTGAGCGCTAAGCAGCAAGTCGCACACAGCATGTCCTATTGTACCATCTGTTTAGAGTACAGAGAGGCAGAAGTGAAGAAAAGTCTGTATTGGGGGTAATTTAGGGGGGCATAGTCTGTACTGGGAATGGTGGTGGGGGGGTCAATATTTGTTGTATACTGGCCAATGTGTTATCCACCTCTGAGCCAGAGATGTATCATCCATGGGTACAACGTATGCACCACACCCATGGATGAGACGTGTCAGGCACTACAGCTACGCCTGTCACCAAGTACAGGCATCCCCAACCCCCAGGCTGTAAACCGTCACCGGTCCATGGCCTGTCAGACTCAGGGCTGCACTGCCCCTGGGAGGAGAGAGGCTGCTTGTTTCCGCTGTGTCAGATCCTGTGAGCCGGGTCGCCTCCTGTGAGATCAGCACATCAGCGGCGCATTCTATTCTCATAAGAGGGGATCCCTATTGTCAACTACGCATGTGCCGATTATAGGGTTCCCTCCTTGTGAATCTAGCGAGTCTGTAGCACTGGGGAGAGGCTGCATAGCCATGCATTGAGAGGTTGTACTGCAAAGAGAAAACTGCATCTAGTGGCAGGCTATGGGTAGAAAGTGGCATGCAGCATCTGGTGGCAGGCTACAGGAGGCAAGTGACACGCAGCATCTGGTGGCAGGCTACGGGTGGCATGTGACACTCTGCATCGGGTGGCAGGCTACAGGTGGCAAGTGACTCTGCATCTGGTGGCAGGCTACGGGTGGCAAGGGACTCTGCATCTGGTGGCAGGCTACGGGTGGCAAGTGGCACTCCATCTGGTGGCAGGCTACGGGTGGCAAGTGACATGCTGCATCTTATGGCAGGCAAAGGTGGCAAGTGACACGCTGCATCTGGTGGCAGCCAGCTATGGCAAGTGACACTCTGCATCTGTGGCAGGCGATGGTGGTAAGTGGCGCACTGCTTCTGGTGGCAGGTGATGGTAGCAAGTGACACTCTGCATCTGGTGGAAGGCAACGATATTAAGTGACACGCTGCATCTGGTGGCAGGCTATGGGTGGCAAGTGACACACTGCTTTTGATTGCAGACAGCAATTGCAAGTGACACACTGCATCTTATGGCAGGCGACGGTGGCAAGTGACACATTTGGTGGCAGGCTACGGGTGTCAAGTGACACTCTGCATCTGGTGGCAGGGGACGATGGCAAGTGACACTCTGCATCTGGTTGCAGGTGACGGCGGCATGGGACATGCATCTGGTGACAGGGGAAGTTGGCAAATGACGCAGACAGTGATGGCAAGTGACACGCATCTGGTGGCAGACAGCGATGGTGGCAAGTGACATGCTGCATCTGGTGGCAGGCGATGGTGGCAGGCGATGGTGGCAAGTGACACACTGCACATCTGGTGGCAGGCAATGTTGGCAAGTGACATGCTACATCTGGTGGCAGGCAACAGTGTCAAGTGACATGCTGCATCTGGTGGCAGGTAATATGCATCTGGTGGCAGGCGACGGTGGCAAGTGACACATTTGGTGGCAGGCTACGGGTGTCAAGTGACACGCCAAATCTGGTGGTAGGCTACGGGTGGCAAGTGACACTCTGCATCTGGTGGCAAGCAAAGGGTGGCAGATGACACGCTGCTTCTGGTGGCAGGCGACATTGGCAAGTGACACGCTGCATCTGGTGGCAGGCGACATTGGCAAGTGACACGCTGCATCTGGTGGCAGGTGACATTGGCAAGTGACACGCTGCATCTGGTGGCAGGCGACATTGGCAAGTGACACGCTGCATCTGGTGGCAGGCGACATTGGCAAGTGACACGCTGCATCTGGTGTCAGGCGACATTGGCAAGTGACACGCTGCATCTGGTGTCAGGCGACATTGGCAAGTGACACGCTGCATCTGGTGGCAGGCGACATTGGCAAGTGACACGCTGCATCTGGTGGTCGGTAACAATGGCAAGTGGCACGCTGCATCTGATGGCAGGCTACTGGTGTCAAGGGACATGCTGCATCTGGTCACAGGCGACGATGGTAGGTGACACGCATCTGGTGGCAGGCGACAGTGGCAAGTGACAATCCACATCTGGTTGCAGGCAAAGGTAGCAAGTGACACACTGCATTTGGTGAAAGGCAGCGATGGCAAGTGACACGCTGCATCTAGTGGCAGGCAACAATGTGAAGTGACACGCTGCTTCTAGTGGCAGGCGACGGTGGCAAGTGACATGCTGCATCTTATGGCAGGCAAAGGTGGCAAGTGACTCGCTGCATCTGGTGGCAGCCAGCGATGGCAAGTGACGCACTGCTTCTGGTGGCAGGTGACGGTGGCAAGTGACGCACTGCATCTGCTGGCAGGCTATGGGTGGCAAGTGACACACTGCTTTTGATGGCAGGCAGCGATGGCAAGTGACACGCTGCATCTGGTGGCAGGCGATGGTGGCAAGTGACGCATCTGGTGGCAGGCTATGGGTGTCAAGTGACATGCTACATCTAGTGGTAGGCTATGGGTGGCAACTGACACTCTGCATCTGGTGGCAGACGACGATGGCAAGTGACACGCATCTGGTTGCAGGTGACGGTGGCAAGGGACATGCATCTGGTGACAGGCGAAGGTAGCAAATGACGCACTGCATCTGGTGGCAGACAGCGATGGCAAGTGACATGCATCTGGTGGCAGACAGCGATGGTGGCAAGAGACACGCTGCATCTGGTGGCAGGCGATGGTGGCAAGTGACACGCTGCATTTGGTGGCAGGCAACGGTGGCAAGTGACACGCTGCATCTAGTGGCAGGCAACAATGTGAAGTGACACGCTGCTTCTAGTGGCAGGCGACGGTGGCAAGTGACATGCTGCATCTTATGGCAGGCAAAGGTGGCAAGTGACGCGCTGCATCTGGTGGCAGCCAGCGATGGCAAGTGACGCACTGCTTCTGGTGGCAGGTGACGGTGGCAAGTGACACACTGCATCTGCTGGCAGGCTATGGGTGGCAAGTGACACACTGCTTTTGATGGCAGGCAGCGATGGCAAGTGACACGCTGCATCTGGTGGCAGGCGATGGTGGCAAGTGACACATCTGGTGGCAGGCTATGGGTGTCAAGTGACATGCTACATCTAGTGGTAGGCTATGGGTGGCAACTGACACTCTGCATCTGGTGGCAGACGACGATGGCAAGTGACACGCATCTGGTTGCAGGTGACGGTGGCAAGGGACATGCATCTGGTGACAGGCGAAGGTAGCAAATGACGCACTGCATCTGGTAGCAGACAGCGATGGCAAGTGACATGCATCTGGTGGCAGACAGCGATGGTGGCAAGAGACACGCTGCATTTGGTGGCAGGCAACGGTGGCAAGTGACACGCTGCATTTGGTGGCAGGCAGTGATGGAAAGTGCCACTATTGCCTGCCACAGATGCAGCGTGTCAAGTGACACACTCAGGGCTCCCACTGATTCTGCATTATGGTAAGTTGAACTATTTAATCATATATTACAATGTAGTAAAAGAAATAATGTGATTCAGTCATCCCATACCCCTCTCCCTGAACTTACTACGCACCGCCATACTCTCTGCAGTCCTCTCCTGCACAAACTTCCCACTGCCATACACTCTATACCCCTCTATCTGCACATACTATCCACCGCCATACACTCCGTAACCCTCCTGCTGCACATACTACCCACCGCCATACACTCCTCTTCCTGCACATACTACCCACCGCCATACACTCCTCTTCCTGCACATACTACCCACCGCCATACACTCCTCTCCTGTGTATACTACCCACCGCCATACACACCGTACCCCTCTCCCTGCACATACTACCCACTGCCTTACACTCTGCACTACTCTCCCTGCACATACTACCCACTACCGTACACTCGGCACTGTACATTACCCATTTAACATTCTGCACAATGTAATAATCTCAGACACTATTAACCACACCCCCTTTAAGCCACACCCAATATTTAGCGCAATATAAGCCACACCCACTTTTCCCGTGGCGCGCTGTACTCGCCACATTTTTCATTTTCTCTGTGGCTAGGGCTCACTTTTGATCATGCACACAGGACCACTGATTTCATGATACACCCCTGGGTTAGGGCCTCTCATTATAAATTGTCCTTAGAAGAAGTGGATGATCTCCTAAAGGCAATTTATACCACCCTTAAGATTCAAGAGCAAAAGGAACAGCTATCAATACATAAGATGTACCAAGGGCTTGAGGAGGCTAAGCACAGGGTCTTCACAGAAACCGTTAAGGAGTGAAAGGATCCGGAAAGTGGTCAGTTTTTTTTCCATGCCCCTCAAAAGAAGGTTCCTCTTTGAGGAGGACAAATCTTTGGTCTTTGAGGATATGGGGTGCTCAAGGATGCCATGGACAAAAGGGCAGACTCCCTCCTGAGAAAGGTGTAGGACTTGTCCCTGTCAAATTTGAAGCTGACAATGGCTTCTACAGTGGATGCGAGGATTCTTGAATGCAGGGTGAAATAATTAAAGGGTCACGTAGAAGCTGGAATCTCCATAAAGGACCCGTTGGAGTCCTTCCCTGCAGTAAAATACATAGCAGATGCCTTAGCGGAGTCCATTAGTATGTTGGCACGATCTTCAGCTCTTATCAACTCAGCCAGACAAGCCTTATGGCTCCAGACATGGTAAGAGGACTTGATGTCAAAAGTGAAACTGTGGAATCCCATTTACAGGATACTTACTGTTTAGTCCGGAACTGGAAACTGCTGTGCTAGACAGGACAGCAGACAAGAAGGCCTTTCCACCTAAGAAAGAGTTCAGTCCCAAAAGTAATAAAAACAGAGTCAAAGGCGACCTTGGAACCCGCAAAGGAGGAGAGGTAGAGGGGGGGTGTGCTTCAGGCCCCCAGAACAGATGGCAAAGAAGCAATGACTGGTGGGGAAGGGGGGGAGGCTTCAAGCTTTCTTGCCTCAATGGGAGTAAGCGACGGCAAGCCCATTCATGCTGAACAAAGTCTGATCATCAGACAAAGATACAATCTAGACTTTTCCCAAACTCCCCCAAGCAGGTTTTACATAACCTCCCAAGGGATCAAGAAAAAGCCCTGACTATGACGTCCCTCTTGAAGGAACTGATTCAACAGGAGGTTATCATTCAGGTCCCCAGGGAACAGGAGGGGAATGATCCATCAGATACAAGAGGTTCCGGATGGACACAATCTTTTTGGTAAGGAGTTTGCTTGCTCCCAATTGTTTCATGGTGTCAATCAACTTGAGAGATGCATCCCAATTGCAAGCTCATCGTAGGTTTCTACGGCTGGCGGTCAGCCTAGGAAGGAAGATATGGCACATGCAGTTCAGGGCTCCTCACTTTTGGCCTTTCCTCCTCACCGAGTGTGTTTACCAAACTAATGGCAGGAGCATTGGTGCCCCACAGCAGGTCGCCACAGTTCCCTACCTGGACATCCTTCTTCATTTTGCAGAGTCCCAGGATCAGTTAGCAACCAATCTGCAGGCAACTCAGTCACCTAAACAATTTAGGCTGGCTTCTGAATCATCAAAAATCAAATCTAATCCCAGCTCAGCGAGTGAGATTCCTGGGCTACGATATAGATTAGATGCATCAGAGAATTTTCCTTCTGGAAGAAAAGAATAAGAAAATTCAGGTGTCCATAAAGCTAGTCCAATCCAATCTGGAAGGGTCTGTGTGGGTAGCTATGTCAGTGCTGGGGATATTCACGGCTATGATCCCGGCAGTACAGTGGGCCAGGCTACATGCCTGTCAGCTCCAGTGGAACATACTCACTCCAGTGGTGGTCGCCTCAGGAGTCACTGGAAAAGAAGATCAAGATTGGTACAAGAGCAAGAAGGTCTTTGTGGTGGTGGAAAGACAAAAGAAATCTATCAAAGGGCCTCCTTTGGGCCTTTACAGTGACCACCTCAGGAAACAAACAGCTTATGGTCCAAGATGGAGGCCAGGAAATTCTCCAACTGGATAGAGCTAAAAGCAATACATCTGAGTGTTCTGTTCTTCCAGTGGTCCTTAGAAAACCAGCACATGCAGGTCCTGTCAGACAACATGACAGCCGTTTTGTACCTGTCAAAACAGCCCATTAGCGGTCAGCAGTGCACTTGAAAGGCACGCAAAATGTTCAAGTGGAATTTTTGTGCAGGAAGAAAGTAATGGAGTCAGAATGGTCGCTGAATCAGGAGATCTTATTGATGATTGCCGAGACCTGGGACTTACCTCAAATGGATTTGTTTACGAACCGGAAAAATGCAAAGATTCATGCCTTCTTTTTGCCCCACAAAGAAGATCGAGCATTGGGGTTAGACGCATTGGCCTACAAATGGGACTTCCCTCTCTCCCCCCCCCCCTGTTTCAATTATTACCGCTGGTTCTGGCAAAGTTCTAGGTAGAGTCTACAGATCTGATTCTTATCGCTCCCTTTTGGCCAAAAAGACCTTGGTTCTCAACTCTTCTGAGAGTGCAGCCACCCTGGTGATTGCCGGTCAAAAAGGATCTGGAGGCAGGGATCTCTCTATCACCCAGACCCAAGATACCTAAATCTGACAGCCTGGTTTTCTGAGGAAGATCTGCTAAAATGCAGAAGTCTGTCAGAAAAACTTATCAACACCCTCTTAACAAGCCTAAAGAAGGTGACCAGGGCAATATATTTTAAAGTATGGAAATGTCCTGGTGTTCTGGCAAGAACTTTGATTCAAGTACAATTTTAGTTTTGAAATTTCTCCATGATGGAATGGAGAAAGGCCTAGCAGCAAGGGCCTTCAAGGCGCAGGTGGCAACGCTCTTGGTGTTTCTAGAGAGCATATGATTATTACATTTTTTAAGGCTATGGCTAGGATTACACGGGTGTCTTGTAAGTTACTCCCAAGATGGGAATAATCATTATTCTGCAGGGGCTCACAAAGCTGCCTTTCGAACCCCTGGAAAACACCTCTGCAGTTTTTCTTACGTTAAAGTGGAGGGCCACCCTGAAAAATAAAACTTCATAAAAATGTTAAAAAAAATTTAAAATGAAAAAAAAATATATATTTTTTTTTTTTACTTACCAGAAATGGCTGTTGCTAGGCAGATCGTCCTAATCTGCCTCTTCTTGTTTCGCGGAGCTGTTCGGAGCTGTTCTGTCTTCTGCTCCTAGCGACGTCTTCTAGTGAATGGGGCGCGGTGTGTTATGGGAACTGTGTGTCCCACAACACAACGCATTCCCTATTCACAAAGCGCTGCGCGACTCGCGCATGTGCAGTAGGAAACGGGCAGTGAAGCCAGATTCGGTCTCGGGCGGCCGACATCGCAGGCACCCAGGACAGGTAAGTCTGCTTATTAAAAGTCAGCAGCTACAGTATTTGTAGCTGCTGACTTTTCATTTTTTTTTTCCTGGCTGGCCCTCCCCTTTAAAGGCAATTCTTCTAGTGGCGGTGACCTAAGCTCACAGGATTCATGAAATTCAGGCCCTATCAAATTCTGAACCTTTTCTTGTGTTTTCCAGAATAAGCCTAAGGCAAGATCCAGGGGTTTTTCCCAAAAGTTTCTTCTTTGTTCCACTGCACTAAGGAGACAACACTGCCTACATTCTGATCAGCTCCTTCCAGGCCCAGGAGGGGAGGCCTTCCACACCTTAGATGTCAGGAGATGCCTTTTGAGATATCTAGAAGTAACTAAACTTCAGGAAGTCCACCTCCCTGTTCATCCTTTCGGCAGGTGCATGCAAAGGAGAGAGAGTTTTCAAAAGCACCTTGGGAAGGTGGTTAAAGCAAGCTATCAGGGAAGCCTACCTGGCAATGGGGAAAGAACCTCCTGAGTCGATAATGTCCCCTGCCACATGGGCGTTAGCGACTTCCTGGGCAGAGGTCTGGGACATCACCAGAACAGATCTGAACGGCAGCCACTTCGTCCAGTTTCTCCAGGTTCATAAGGCACTACAGGTTGGATTTACTATCTGCCTCTGATCAGTTATTTCACAGGAAGGTCTTACAAGCTGTGGTCCTAACCTGAAGTAAGTTCTCAGTTATCATCTCCAAGGTGCTGTCCTGAAAGGCGAGGTGAGAAAACATTAGTTAGACTTACCGGTAACGGTATTTCTATGAGCCTTTCAGGACAGCAGCTATTACCCTCCCTTGAGTATTGTGTATAATGTTATGTTATCTCTTGTGGTTGGTGTTTTCTGCTTATATCTTCCAGCATGTCCAAAGGCATTATTGTGGACGACTGACTGCATGGTGGAAGCAGCTGCATTTAAAGGGGCGTTGTCACGGCAGTGTTTCTTGTTAATGGGTGGAGCTGCGCTCTCTCCAAGATGCTGTTCTGAAAGGCTAGTAGAAATACCATTACTGGTAAGTCTAACTGAGATTTTATCTTGTATTAAAAGGATATTCTCTGAGACAATAGTCATATATTGTTCAGTGGTTGGACACTATGTAAGCTACTTGGTTAGGCTGCAATAGTACTTTAGTTCATTCAGGTGAAATTTATTAAAGTTGATACAGGCAGTATTTTTTGTGAGAAGCAGCGTTTTCCTTCATGTTTTCCTTTATTGTAGACTGACATGATGGAAAAGTGCTGAATTTCTAGCTTTTCTGTGGATAATCTGCCAGACTGTGAAGTGATGGGTCCAAGTCTGAAATATTTTTAATTTATCTATATTTCAGTTAAAGAGTAACTCCATATTTGCTGGACAAAAAAAAAAAAAAACATTCCCCTCTAGGTGATCTATGTACATTGCAAGGATTTTAACAAACTTTGTTGCAGTTTCCTACCATTTGTTATTCTGATGAAATAGCTGTTTGTCTGTGTCCATGTGTTAAATGAATCTAATGGGAGTGGTTGTTGCTGCTGATTTCCCTTTGGGAGCAACTCACCAAAAATTGCATTTTGTTGCAGGGGATGCCAAAAATCTGGGGGGTGGGCTTTGAGGCTGTCGGCTTGTGGTTTCAATGAACTACCATGGCACTTTGGCAGTTCATTCTCTCTTCCTGTTAGTGTGTATCTGCCTGCCAATACGAGCAGACAGATGCACAGACTAGTCTGCAGGACTCTTGCATGGCACCCACAATCTGCTGATCATGGATGCAATGCTTTACAGGCTTCAAGTAAAAAAAAAAAAAAGAAGAAAAATGCACATTTTTTTACCTGCAAAAACACCTGCATTTATTTTTATTTTTTAAATGGCAAACGTATTCTTTAAATGATTAAACTATTTGTGCAATAATGGTATTGTAATGTAACATAACATTTAAAAGGCTATTTAGTTTTATGATATAGTAGGCACTCAGTTGGAAAGCTAGAAGGCTTTATGAAATGTTCTCTCCCTCATACACACACACACACACACACACACACACTCTCTCATAGATTCTATATATATCAACCACCCAACATCAGTATGTCTGTATTGCCTTGGTGGGAACGTTTTTTTTTTTTTCTTTTGGCCTTTATTGAGCTTGGATGTGAAACGGGACACACCGAGCAGGCATAGTGGTAGGACTGCCAAGGTTTGTTGTCAGGAAGTGTTGTCAGGAAAGTGAAAAATTGATAGGCATGAGGAATAGATGGAGTCAGACCAGTGCTGGTAATCATTTTTTAGGTCAGTACCGCATTATAAATGAGCAGTCTTAGTGTTCGGTCGGTTAGCAAAGATAAAAATTATGATTTTACTGAGATTTTTATTCCTAATACAGAGTTTGCTGATTGCCCTTCCTGCTGAATATCTTACCAGACTAAGAAGAATAGTGGTTAACCATATTTGGCTAGGTAAGCCTTTATTTATTTGTTATAAAACTTTATGTAGGACCAGGGATAGAAAAGAGGCTTTGCCACTCCTGACCCCAGTATATACAATCTGAGCATTCATATGCTAAATTATCTAAAATTACACAAACAAGGCAAAACCAAAATCTGGTCTGTATTGTAAAAGCTGGTCATACGCTAGTAGAATTTTTTATTTTAAGAATGTTCATTTGATTTTCTAATTGTTAGTGGGGTCAAATTGATTCGTTTTCAACCATAGTAATGAAACAATTCGAAGGAGTGGGTTGAAAATGTATCTTCAATGAACAAATTTTCAAGTGTATGTGGTTTTAATTCAGAAAATTACATTCATTCCAAAATCAAATGTTAAAAGCCAACAACATTTTGAAGTACTTTCAAGCAACATTTGTCAAGTCATTGAATGTGCTTAGAATTTTTGGTTGAACGTTTGTTCAAAAATCTACTAGTGTGTGGCCAGCTTAAAGGTTTGTATTTGAGCAAGGTAAATATTTTAATGGAACCTTTAGAAAATTGATACTCAAATTAAAAAGAGGGCAATCCACAGGTCCATCTTTGTAAGGCAGACAAGAAAGGTAGTATTTTGGTGTACCTTCTTTTCCCACTCTGATTTAAAAGTTAAGATTCCTTGCGAGGGGTGTTGTCTCTCGTATAATGATGTATGGTTCTATAATGACAGACTGATCCACATTATTAAATGATGTGATAATTGTGATGGTGTGAGGTTGCAAGTAAATTATGGGCCTAATGCCCTTGATTATTTGGCATTGCTCAAATTAATTAATCTACACACTTGGACTAAGGGTCAGCCTTGCTGAAATCTGAAGTACTTTTTCCACCCAAGGGACCACCACCAAGGAACCGTTTCCTTCCAAATTACCCAATTTTATTTTAAAAATTAGCGCAGAAAATTAAAGTACAGTTTGTGGAGGTGGTCTAATGTATGATTCATATATTAATGGTATCCTCAGAGTGTAATTGAATTGGCAAACTGGAACATTTCAGACTCTTGTACTCAGTAGTACATACACTGGTTTGAATGATGGTCTCATCCTCGAAGTCACGTGCTGGCTTTAAGGTTCTTAACAAAACACACTAGCATATGTTGGACATGAACAGCAGTTCTACAGTTTGGAGAAAACAAAGTAGTAAATATAATAGGGAATTTAATCTGGCTGTATGGAAAGTGATTTAATTTTTTTTAAAAGTAAAAGTTAATATTTACATTGAAGATGTGAGCAAGAACAATTATTTTGGAAGTCAATCAAGGTTCTAGTTTTTGAGGGGGTAATGAAATTAGCAATTCCAAATAATTGAAATGCTGGATTCCGCTCCTGAAACAAGGAAAAGGTAAACATTTTAGATCTATGGTCTGTAACTCTTTAATAATATAAACCTATGCTTCTATTCCTCGTTCCTGTCTATTTTTCTCTGTGCTTGGTTAGTTATAATTTTGCTTTAAATGTAGATTGAGCTGCAGTTGCAAAAGCAGTTGAACTGCATCAACAAATGATAGTTGGACTCAAGAATATAGTATAGATTTAAGAATAAAATAATAAAACACAGAAAGCAAGTAAAAGCATGAAGTGGTTAGAGGTTGACTATAGAAGAGGCTGGCTAGTTGAGTTAGGCCAAGGTCACTATGGGTAGAAAGCAAGCTCTGAAAAATGAACACTAAGTCAAGATAAGCCGGATCAAGCATGGTATCAGAGCTATTAAAAATTAATCATAACTGAGGTAAGGAGGAACATGTTTAAATACTCCTAATTGTGAGCTGTTGAGAAATAAACACAACCCCAAATTTGCCCCCCTTACATTTACAGTGGTTTTGGATAAGTATTTTTCCCCCTTAGACTTCTTCATAATTTGAGACTGTACAGCTTTTTACTTTATTGTCCATTAAGGGAAACCGAAATCTTAAACCTTTTGGTTATACTGCTGCCACCTACAGGAGGATCGGACACCATCTCACACTTTAGTTCCTGTAGGGGGGCACTGCTGTATAGACCAGCCCGGAGTATATCCCCAACTACTACTAGCATACCTCAGTTTTATGCTAGTGTCCCAGAAGGATGAGTGTCTTTTCTACAGTGCTTCCGTTTTAATGGTCTAATATTTAATGTCTAATGTTTAACGTTCCAATGTGATTTTCTAGCAGTGTTCCTCTTTTTAAATTTTTCTTCTTCAATCAAGATTCTTCTACACTGTTGCTGAAAGTTTACCTGCTGATTTGCAGCTATCCAGTACAGTCTACCTCAGAATGGATTTTGGACCATACCACACCTGGATCCTGCTGGGCTTGGACGTTGCTGGGTTTGGTTCTGGTTAAATTAGCTGCATGGCTCTTAACAGGTTCATAGCCACTGGTACTGCATTTGCGTTTGTCCAGTCTCTGAAGACTCTAATTTTAATTGGCATCATTATTTCCTGTTTCCTGCTGACCTAACCATGAAAGGGGTTAATACTGTGCAACAGAGCATTGACAACATATTCTGGTAAGGAGTGTTGTCTGCACTCTTTCCCACCATCCAAGGTCTAGAAAGCATTTCCTTGCTGCTGCTCCTATTGCAAAAAACCATGTGAAACTTTGATCGCTTCCTGTGGCCCTCCTACGGTGACTTTGGTCACCTTCCAGCAATTCAAACTTCTGGTCACTGATCTCACCTGCTACCAGCTATATTCATTTTGTGAGTACTTAAAGCCTTGCTTCTTGCCCAAAGCCTTTGTTACCGGAAACGCATTGTAGTCGCAACATGTCTAAGTCTAGACATGGGGGGGGTAGTTCTGCTGTACTGGGTGCCCCCTACTCAATTTCTGCTGACAGGTCAGGGTCTGCTTGCAGCATACAAAGTAACTTTCCTGCACTTGGGTATTGTGCTCAAGGGAAGGAGATGTATATCCCTTAATCCTTTTTATTCACACTTTGAGTTGTCGTGGATATTTCGCCACACTCTTGCGCTAATGAGCGCCTTTCAATCTTATGATATAATGCGCCCTCTGATCGTATGCCTCCCTGGTTCCCCATTCCCAAAAACAGACATTACCAGACAAGTCTCACGTCATCCTCTCAGCATCAGCCAAGCATTCCATACATCACCTTTCCAGCCTAAGCTGCTTCCCATCTAAGCCCCTGGTTTCCCATTCCCCAGTAAACAGCCATCAACAGCAAGTATTCTTACAGCCTCATCTTTGCCTGGTCAGCCAGCCATCCTTGGCCACACTCACCAGCATGGCCTTTTTATTATCACAAAAGCTTTCACAAACAGGAAGTGCCTGCCTCCAACAGCCAGACACTCCCACAATACAAAATGACATCACAGGAAGTTACATACAGTAAAAGGGGAGGGCACTCACGAGAGGAAGTGCACAGGTCCCCTATTAGTCACTATGCAGCTCAGTAAATACTGTTCAAATTGAACAGTATTTATTAAGCTCATTCTATTGGTTCTTACAGGCTTGAGACAATCTGCAGGGACATTGTCACTGATGTTAATATACGGTACGAGTATATTAACAAGGCGGATGCAAATGTCCTCTTATTAAAGCAGATATGTATCCAAAAGGGATAACATAGCCACACAGAGATAAAATAATATGTTTCTCTCATTATGCAGACTTCGCTTCTCTAATGCGTATAGTCATTTGAAGGCAAGAAGCCCAGCGCATTGCGCTGGGTACCGACAAACATCCACAGACACAGAGAACATGTCTCAAATCCCATGAGAAGGTTTTCATACTGACCGTTTTTGCCACTGATCTCTATTCAACCCAAGTGCGCTCTGCTAGAGCACTCCTCGATTAAATCAGACACGGGGAGACAGATGACAATCTATAAAAGCATACATCCTAGAATAAAATGTCCACATAAATTTTATACAATATAATTTCCACAACAGTGTCTTTGTGCCGTCTCAGGACCATGGGTATATGCTTGCAGCATGCCTGCTGATGGTGCCACCACCTGCAGCCTAGAATTCTGCCATCCTTTGCTATTAAAGTCAAAGTTCAGACAAAAATTAACTCTAAATCTATTCGCAGACACATTTTATAACTAAACTATCTAACCCTGTAAAGAAAAATTTCCTAGACAAACCATTTTCTGAAGTCAATCGGTCTGGCTTCCAGTGGTGGATGCTGTGTGCAGGAGACAGCTGACAACGGCTGTGAAATGTTTGGAAAATGTCACCCATAGTTACTATGGGGCTTCCTTTGTCGGGCTCCTCTCCTGCTCACTCCCACACACAGAAGCCACCACTGACAGCTCAGCGTGGGACCAGTTCAGCTTCAGAAAAAGTATTATCTTGATTTTACTTTACAGGGCTAGATAGATTTGTTTTAAAATGTATCTGCAAGTAGATTTAGAGTTAGTTTTTGACTGAACTTCTACTTTAGGAGCCTTTTCCGTCTTTGGTGTCCTCCAGAGCTTCGTCAGTTGTAGCTGGGTCTTCTGCTTACTCAGCTTTACTGCCTTTATGACTTACCTATGGCCTTAGTCAGATGCTATTTCTCCCAAGTTAAGGGAGACCATTTTGACTGTTATTGATGCAGTGCACACCACTCTAGAAAACTAGAGAAAAAAATATTTGGAGATACGGGACTGTCAGGGGTACACAATCACAAAAGTATTCATATATGATAAAAAGAGTATTTTATTAACACACAAAGAGTAAAAAGAAATATATTTAGATGACTTCGTATACAACAGTACAAAATATCAAAGTTCAGGGGTTTATGCATACAATCCCTAATGGAACTAAACATATTGATATACTAAGGACACGTAAGTCAGAGTACTTGTCCATTTGTTCTCGACATGTTTCGCCAGAGTGGCTTCCTCAGGAGACAAGGATAAAGTACGAGTGAAAAATGAAAGAGATTTATGAGGATGTTTTCTTGTTTCTAAGATATGCATATAAAGAAAAAATAAGTAAGTTTATTATATAAAAGACAAAGTTATGTATTTACAGTAATGCTGTATGGGCATATGGATGTAAATGCTACGTGCAGGAGAGAATTCTCCCGAGTGTATGCCCGACCTCTTACCTCCAAATTAAGAGGTAAGAGGTCTCTCTCTCTCTCTCTCTCTCTCTCTCTCCTGAGGCAATGGAAGAGTCGATCCACACGACAACAGATCGCGCTGTCCCCAGCAATGAGGCGGTCTCTCGACTGGTGGTGGAGACCAGCGAATTTGGCCAACTGCCACTAGCTCAACCTAGAGCCACCGATGTTAATCACGTCGGACGCATCAGCAGTAGGTTAGGGAGCACATTGCCACGGACTCCTAGTTCAGGGCCAACGGAAGGAAGTCTCCAATATAATCGAGCTGAAAGCAGCCTTTGAGGCATTGAAAGAATTCCAGGATCAGGTCAAGGGAGCCAATGTAGTTCTCCATATAGACAACAAGACGGTTGCATATGTGCATCCCCAGAAGTAATATGTAGAGCTGCAACGTGGTCTACATATAGCACATTTTTGGCTCACTATAAAAAATAAAATAAAAATTTTCCGATGGAAAATCATCGGATGTTCCGACCATGTGTTTGCCCATCGGTCTTCATCTGTCGGCATTTCCGACGGACTTTAGATTGAGAGCCTGTTCTTAAACGGAAAACCTTTCTATAAGATTTTCCGATCGTGTGTATGCAATTCCGACACGCAAAATTCCGACGCATGCTTGGAAACAATTCGACACATGCTCTGAAGCATTAAACTTCCCTTTTATACTGCCGTCGAACGTGTTGTATGTCGCGGTGTTATTGACCGTCGGAATTTGGTGTGACCGTGTGTAGGCAAGACAGTTTGAGCGAAATTCTGACGGGAAAACCATCAGAGCTTTTTCCGACGAGAATTCCTATTGTGTGTACGCGGCATAAAAGTCACATGAAGTTTAATATCTATGCAAAGCATCTGTATTGTTGACACCATGACTATAGTCTGACTTATGGTACTTTTCTGACAATTCACATTTGCTGACACTGGACAAACATGGTGTGAGGCTACAGTAACTGGAGCTCATTAGAAAAAATAAGAGCAAGGCACTCCTACATGCACCACTGCAAAAACTGGGTATGGCCCACAGTGGGCAGGTATGTTCAAATAAACATGGTTTAACATGGCTTCTTATTCTTAGTAAGTATAGTCCAACAAGGGCAGTTTGAGGGGAAAAAATGTTTTAGCACAACCTTTTTATTAATTTCTTCAGTAGTACGATATCTGTTTCTTAATGAAACTCAGTATTGATGCTGCCATATTACAGGTGGATGCTACTACCTTGTTTTAAGAGACTGCATTCATGTTGCAAGAAACTGTCTAAAGCTCACTACATACTACAAAAGACTGGTCAGAGATTTTTCGTTTGTCAAGGCATACCACTCTTCTTTGATTAACATTGAGAAATACATAGACTGGATCACTATCAATTGTACAGTGCATCTGGAAAGTATTCACAGCGCTTCACTTTTTCCACATTTTGTTATGTTACAGCCCTATTCCAAAATGGAAATAAAAAAACGAAAACAAATCACATGTACGTAAGTAGTCACAGCCTTTGCTCAAAACTTTGTTGTGCCATTGGCACCAATTACAGCCTTAGACTTTTTCAGTATGACGAGTATGATGCTACAAGCTTTGCACACCTATTTTTGGCCAGTGTCTCCCATTCTTCTGTGCAGTACATCTCAAGCGCCTTCGGGTTTGATTGGGAGCATCGGTGCACAGCCATTTTCAGATCTCTCCAGAGATGATTAATCGGATTCAAGTCTGGGCTCTGGCTAGGTCACTCAAGGACATTCACAGAGTTGTCCTGTAGCCACTTCTTTGTATTCTTGGTTGTGGGCTTAGGGTTGTTGTCCTGTTGGAAGATAAACCTTTGCCACCAGTCTGAGGTCCAGAGCGCTCTGGAACAGGTTTTCATCAAGGATGATCTTTCTGTTGATCCTGATTAATCTCCCAGTTCCTGTCACTGAAAAACATCCCCATAGCATGATGCTGCCACCACCATGCTTCACTGTAGGGATGGAATTGACCAGGCGATGAGCGGTGTCTGGTTTCCTCCAGACATGGTGCTTCTCATTCAGGTCAAAGAGTTCAATCTTTGTTTAATCAGACCAGAGAATTTTGTTCCTCATGGTCTGAGAGTCCTTCAGGTGCCTTTTGGCAAACTCCAAGCGGGCTATAAGGACTTTTACTGAGGAGTGGCTTCTCTCTGGCCACTGTACCATACAGGCCTGATTGGTGGAGTGCTGCAGAGATGGTTTTTCTTCTTGGAGGTTCTCCTCTCTCCACAGAGAAATGCTGGAGCTCTGTGAGAGTGACCATTGGGTTCTTGGTCACCTCCCTGACTAAGGCCCTTCTCCCCTGATCGCTCAGTTTGGCTGGGTGGCCCGCTGTAGGATAGTTCCATTTGCAGATGATGGAAGCCACTGTGCTCAATGGGACCTTCAATGCTGCAGAAATTGTTCTGTACCCTTCCCCAGATCTGTGCCTCGATACAATCCTGTCTCGTAGGTCTACAGACAATTCCTTGGACTTCATGGCTTGGTTTGTACTCTGACATGCACTGTTAACGATGGGACCTTATATAGACAGATATGTGCCTTTCCAAATCATGTCCAATCAACTGAATTTACCACTGGTGGACTCCAATCAAGTTGTAGAAACATCTCAAGGATGATCAGTGGAAACCGGATTCACCTCTCATGACAAAGGCTGTGAATATTTACAGTATGTACGTGTGATTGTGATGTGACTCATGCGCCGTAGACAGCGGTGCCTGTCTTTTGGCAAATATCTCCTAAACCGTGTAGGTTTAGGAGATATTTCTTTGACCTACAGGTAAGCCTTAACCACTTCCCGACCGCCCCCTGTATATATACGTCGGCAGAATGGCACGTACAGGCAGAATCACGTACCTGTACGTGACATTCTTCCGGCGGTTGGGGGGTCCGATCGGACCCCCCTCCGCCGGCGGGGACGGTCGGGATCGCTTCAGGAGCGATCCGGGACGAGGGGACGGCCAGTGGTTTCTGGCCACCCCCTCGCGATCGCTCCTGGCCAATGAAAAGCTTCCCCTTCCTGTCTATTGTATAGACAGGAAGGCGGAAGTGATGTCACGCTCGGTGCGCCGGTCTATGTGACCGGAGACGCCGAGCGGCGAACATGTACAGGTTAGTGCACAACACTACACTGACACCAGTACAGTTAGGCACATATTCCACCCCCCTGTCACCCCCTGATCACCCCCCAGATCACCCCCCCCCCCCCCAGTCACAGTGTCACTAATTGCAGTGATCATTTATTTACTGATCACTGCATTTAGTGTCAGTGTGACTGTAATAACTGTCAGGGCAGTTAGTTTTAGGTCCAAGGTAGCCCCCTACCCCCCCCCTAATAAAGGTTTAACCCCTTGATTGCCCCCCAGGTAACCCTTTCACCCCCTTTTGCCAGTGTCACTAAGCGATCGTTTTTCTGATCGCTGTATTAGTGTCACTGCTGTCGCTAGGTAACCATTTTTTTTTTTTTAGGTAACCGCCATGTTTATATAGGTTCATAAATAGGTTTATAGGTCAGGTACCCCCATATTACAACCTAAATAAAGGTTTTAACCCCCTGATTGCCCCTAGAGTTAACCCTTTCACCAGTGATCACTGTATAACTGTCACTGGTGACGCTGGTTAGCCAGTTAGTTATTTCGTTATTTAGGTTCCCCGTCAGGTTTTTATATAGCGTCAGGTACCCCCATATATTACCTAATAAAGGTTTTAACCCCCTGATTGCCCCTAGTTAACCCTTTCACCCCCTTTTGCCAATGTCACTAAGCGATCGTTTTTCTGATCGCTGCATTAGTGTCGCTAGGTAACCATTTTTTTTTTTTAGGTAACTGCCATGTTTATATAGGTTCATAAATAGGTTTATAGGTCAGGTACCCCCATATTACAACCTAAATAAAGGTTTTAACCCCCTGATTGCCCCTAGAGTTAACCCTTTCACCAGTGATCACTGTATAACTGTCACTGGTGACGCTGGTTAGCCAGTTAGTTATTTCGTTATTTAGGTTCCCCGTCAGGTTTTTATATAGCGTCAGGTACCCCCATATATTACCTAATAAAGGTTTAACCCCCTGATTGCCCCTAGTTAACCCTTTCACCCCCTTTTGCCAGTGTCACTAAGCGATCGTTTTTCTGATCGCTGCATTAGTGTCGCTAGGTAACCAGTTTTTTTTTGTATTACTGTTACGGGTGACGCTGGTTAGTTAGCTTGTTTTTTATACTGTCAGGGCACCCGCCATTTATTACCCAATAACGGTTTAACCCCCTGATCGCCCGGCGGGTGATATCAATTAGGTTTTAGGGTCAAATAAGGTCTGCGTCGCCCCAGGTTAGTGCCAGTACCGCAAACACCCACGCACAAAGCATACACCTCCCTTAGTGGCACAGTATCTGAACAGATCAATATCTGATCTGATCAGATCTATACTAGCGTCCCAGCATTTTAGGGTTCCAAAAAAAAAAACGCATTGTTAGCGGGATCAGCCCAGATACCTGCTAGCACCTGCGTTTTCCCCCTCCGCCCAGCCCAGCCCACCCAAGTGCAGTATCGATCGATCACTGTCACTTACAAAACACTAAGCACACATAACTGCAGCGTTCGCCGAGTCAGGCCTGATCCCTGCGATCGCTAACAGTTTTTTTTTGTGGTAGCGTTTTGATTCAGTCGCTTCAGTCAGGAGCTTTTTTACCTGTGAATCTCAAAAAAAAAAAAAAAAAAAAAAAATAGTTGTCGTTTTATTGTTCTCTCTCTCACTCTATTCTCTCTCTATTGTTGCTCTTTTTTTACTCCATTCTATTCTGCAATGTTTTATTATGTTTTATCATGCTTGCTTTTCAGGTATGTAATTTTGTTTACTGTGTTTTAGTGTTGAGCATTTTTTTTTGTTTTCAGGTGCGCCATTCAGTTGCAACGCGGATTTATTTATCTTGACAGCAACAGCGTTTGCTCCCACGATACATAAAGCCGCGACTCCAACGCTGTAGGAGGTGATTTCACCACCACAGTTAAAAAAAAGAGCATATATGCCGAAGCATGGGGGCAGCAGGGGGGGGGGGGAGGAGCGATTGGCTCCTAATGCCACGTACATACGGTCGAAATTCCGACCGTGTGTACACGGCATAACTTTTGCGGGAGGATGCCCCCATGCATCGGCATATATAAATGGTGCATGTATGCCCATCATTAGAAGTGGGTGGATGAAGGGAGGTATTCTAATGGTGGGCATACCCACCAATCAATCTCTTTTTTTCGTTCAGCCAAGAGGCTGCATGAAAAAAAAAAAGATTACAATATATGTCCAGTATGTTGCTGGACTTTGAATGGTTATACCAGAATGATGCCTGCAGGTTTAGGTATCATCTTGGTATCATTCTTTTCAGCCAGTGATCGGCTTTCATGTAAAAGCAATTCTAGCGGGTAATTAGCCTCTAGACTGCTTTTACAAGCAGTGGGAGGGAATGTCCCCCCTCCCGGATATAAACCGCGCCATTGGGAAATTGGGAAAGCATTTTATCACACCAATCTTGGTGTGGTCAGATGCTTTGAGGGCAGAGGAAAGATCTAGGGTCTAATAGACCCCAATTTTTTCAAAAAAAGAGTACCTGTCACTGCCTATTGCTATCATAGGGGATATTTACATTCCCTGAGATAACAATAAAAATCATAACAAAGAAAAAAAATGGAAGGAACAGTTTAAAAATAAAATAAAAAAGCTAAATAAATAAAAAAAAAAACAAAAAAAAAAAAAAAAAACCCCTGCCCCCCCTTCTCTTGCGCCCCCCTCTCTCTTGCGCAAAGGCGTACACAAGCGTTAAAGGCTTTTAAAGGCTTTTAATAATGTAGTGTGTTTTAGTGCATTAAAATAAAAAAAAGTGTATTTTTTCCACAAAAAATGCGTTTGAAAAATCGCTGCGCAAATACTGTGTGGAAAAAAAAATGCAACACCCACCATTTTAATCTGTAGGGCCTTTGCTTTAACATTATATATAGTGTTTGGGGGTTCAACGTAATTTTCTTGCAAAAAAAAAATATGTTTTCATGTAAACAAAAAGTGTCAGAAAGGGCTTTGTCTACAAGTGGTTAGAAGAGTGGGTGACGTGTGACATAGGCTTCTAAATGTTGTGCATAAAATGCCAGGACAGTTCAAACCCCCCCCAAATGACCCCATTTTGGAAAGTAGACACCCCAAGCTATTTGATGAGAGCAATGTTGAGCCCATTAAATATTTTTTTTTTTTGTCCCAAGAGATTGAATAATGAAAAAAAAAAAATATATATATTTTTTTTACAAAAAGTTGTCACTAAATGATATATTGCTCAAACATGTCATGGGCATATGTGGAAATACACCCCAAAATACATTCTGTTGCTTCTCCTGAGTACGGGGATACCACATGTGTGGGACTTTTTGGGAGCCTAGCTGCGTACGGAACCCCAAAAACCAATCACCGCCTTCAGGCTTTCTAAGGGTGTAATTTTTTTATTTCACTTCTCACTGCCAATCACAGTTTCGGAGGCCATGGAATGCCCAGATGGCATAAAACCCCCCAAAATGACCCCATTTTGGAAAGTAGACACCCCAAGCTATTTGCTGAGAGGTATTGTGAGTATTTTGCAGATGTCGCTTTTTGTCACAAAGTTTTGAAAATTGAAAAAAAAAAAAAAAATTTTTTTTTTTCTTTACTTTCTTCATTTTCAAAAACAAATGAGAGCTGTAAAATACTCACCATGCCTCTCAACAAATAGCTTGGGGTGTCTACTTTCCAAAATGGGGTCATTTGGGGGGGTTTTGTGCTATTTTGGCATTTTATGGCCTTCGAAACGGTGATAGGTAGTGAGGAGTGAAATCAAAAATTTGCACCCTTAGAAATCCTGAAGGCGGTGCTTGGGTTTCGGGGCCCCGTACGCGGCTAGGCTCCCAAAAAGTCCCACACATGTGGTATCCCCATACTCAGGAGAAGCAGCAAAATGTATTTTGGGGTGCAATTCCACATATAACTATGGCATGTGTGAGCAATATATCATTTAGTGACAACTTTTTGAAAAAAAAAAAAAAATCTTTTTTATTTTTGTCTTTATTCAATCACTTGGGACTAAAAAAAAAAAATATTCAATGGGCTCAACATGCCTCTCAGCAAATAGCTTGGGGTGTCTACTTTCCAAAATGGGGTCATTTGGGGGGGTTTTGTACTTCTCTGCCATTTTAGCACCTCAAGAAATGAAATAGGCAGTCATAAATTAAAAGCGGTGTAAATTCCAGAAAATGTACTCTAGTTTGTAGACGCTATAACTTTTGCGCAAACCAATAAATATACGCTTATTGGCATTTTTTTTACTAAAGACATGTGGCTGAATACATTTTGGCCCAAATGTTTGACTAAAATTGAGTTTATTAGATTTTTTTTATAACAAAAAGTAGAAAATCTCTTTTTTTTTCAAAATTTTCGCTCTTTTTCCGTTTATATCTCAAAAAATAAAAATCACAGAGGCAATCAAATACCATCAAAAGAAAGCTCTATTTGTGGGAAGAAAAGGACGCAAATTTCGTTTGGTTACAAAATTGCATGACCGCGCAATTACCAGTTAAAGTAGTGCAGTGCGAAATTGAAAAAAGACCTCTGGTCCTTTGGCTGCCAAATGGTCCGGGGCTGAAGTGGTTAATCTAGGCTTACCTGTAGGTCCAAGTGGTTTGTAAGGGTTTACAACCACTTTAAGCTGTGAGAGACCTTGGTATGCTGCTAGTGGCCTAAGGTGATGGGCCTCTTCTTTCCTATGGAGAAATCATTTGCTTCACTAGTTATTATTTTACTTCGGATTCTTCAATCAACTCTTCGCTGTCTTCTAATTCAACAATAGCAGCACATCTGGATTTGTGCAACCTTAGTATAACCTTGTAATCCATACCAGGACCCACACTGTAGAGACAGCTTGCAATGTTGCTTTGAACACTGGATCCTGGACAATATATAAACTGATACTGTATCCTCACTTATTACCTTATACAGTGTTCAACTTTTCAAACTTGGCAGTAAAAATTCCACCATTCAGAGAATTGCATCAAGTGTATGACCAGGTTTTGCATCACACCAAAGGTTGCACTTTTACCACCACTTCCATGTAGAGCACTTTATAAGATATTCAGGTACTTCAGAACACCTTTTTACTTGAATATTTTGCTACAGGTTAGTTAACACTCTGGTTTCTGCGTACTCCTTCACAAACATACTTAACCAAATTCCGCTTCCAAGGGAACCACAACAAGGGTTCAGGCAAAAAATTTTCTGCCGAAGCCTCACAAAACACTCAAACTGTTCCCTTACAGTGGTCTTTGCATCCAATTCCATTTCAGGCATGCAACAACTGGCCCATCTGACCGAGCCTGATTTTTCGAACTACGAACAACTGCATACTGAGCACTTTTAACACCTTCCTGCCCAGGCCAGCTTTCAGCGCTGTCGCATTTTGAATGACAATTGCACGGTCATGCAACACTGTACCTAAACAACATTTTTTGCATTTTTTTTTCACACAAATAGAGCTGTCTTTTGGTGGTATTTAATCCCTTACTGGGTTTTTTTTCTTTGCTAAATAAACAAAGACTGGAAATTTTGGGGGAAAAAAGTTTTCATAGTTATAACATTTTGCAAACAAGTAACTTTTCTCCTTCACTGATGTGCGCTGATGAGGCTGCACTGATGGGCACTGATGAGGCTGCACTGATAGGCGGTACTGATGGGCACAGTTCGGCAGCACTGTTAGGCACAGATTGGCAGCACTGTTGGATACAGACTGCCTGCGCTGTTGGGCACTGATTGACAGCACTGGTGGGCACTGTTGGGACTGCACTGATATTTAGGACACCCTGATTATCAGTGTACATGTCCCTTTTAAACAAGCCGGTTATCATCTTTCTTCTCCTCTTCACACACTCAGCATGATGAAAGGAGTGCCGATAACCAGATTCTGTGATCAGCTGTGATTGGACACAGCTAATTTCTTGGTAAAGAGTCGCTGATTGGCTCTTTATCTCAATCTATGTTCAGCATTATACGGAGGACACTGCAATCACAGAGCGTGCTGCCCGTGTCCTGCAGTGGGCGTGATCATGTGACGCCATCTTATGATTGCCTCCCAGAACTAGCTGACCATGCTGTAGCTGTCATTCGGCTATAACGCAGTGGTTAATTCAGCCAGCCTTGTCCAGAACACAAAGCGCCAAGTTGGAAAATGAAATGCCCCCATTTAAAAGATGTAGACATTGGGGAGAAAGAAGAGGATCCAAAGGATGTGTTAGAGGAGGCCACAGAAGATATTTCACCCCAGGCTGTCTTGGACCTGATATGGCTTCATGCAATATGCTTTGCTATGTAGATTTGTTCAGGCATGTTGTGCACAAAAGCCTTGACATTGTCGCACTTGACTTTACTCTGTCTTGCTATGCCCCCTTGGGAATCAAGAGACCTGCTAAGTCTGAAGACATTCCGCATTCATGAGCAAATAGAGTGGTCTATTTATGATGATTGGGCTAACCCTAAAAAGATTTTCAACCCTCCAAGAATCATTGCCAAACTCTATCCAGTGGAAAAAGAGTTCACTAAAAAGTGGTCTGTTCTGGTAGTAGGCTCCTGCTGCCTCAGTCTTAAATATCTTACTATACCTATAGAAGATGTTCCTTCATTTAAAGACTTGCATAGACTTTAGAATCTTGCAGGTCCATCTTTGTAACTGGATATTGCTAGACTATGAACAACCAGCAGTCCTGTCTTATAGGATCAAACTTTGCCAGAGCACTTAAAGACATTGCTCTGGAGTCATGACACTGATCTCCAGAATGGCTCTCATTTCTATCCATATGTGCAGAATCTTATGGATGAAAGCCTAGTCAGCTGAAACTGCTTGCAAATGTTGCCTCACACATGTATGCCCTTGATGTCTATTTGGTGAGGCACTTGACAAATTCTTTAAAGATGTTACAGGAGGAAAAGAACTTCTTTTACATTGGAAGGTTTTGAAACCACCTTCCTCATGGATTCTTATTCTTAAATAAGAGTGCCCAATAGTTTAAAAATCATTGTCTTTTATTTAAAATAGGCAAAGTAACATCTAAAAATGGCAAAGCCAGCAGCATACATGAAAAAAACGTGTCAAACAGAGACTTCCTGTCTCGGCCACAAAAGAAAGTGACATCACCCAGCTCCTCCTGACACGTTGCAGCACAACACACATGAAAAAGTCACGTGTTGTGATGTAACGCATGGGGAGGAGCCGGGTGACGTCACAGCCGAGGCCGAAAGTCTCTGTGTTTGACATGTTTTTCATATATGCTGCTGGCTTTGCCATTTTTAGATTTTACTTTGCCTATTTTAAATAAAAGACAACGATTTTTAAACTACTACACTATGGAGGCTCTTATATCCTTTATGTAATACCCTGGATCTGGAGGAACCTCGGAATGGGTTGTTGTGGACTGCATGGGAAATGATCCATCCATCCCCTAAGGCTGCAGTTGTTCCTTATCCCGCTGGGATATCTTTAATAAAGAGGAAGACAGCACAGATTGCCAGGATACAATATATTGATGCATGACTAGACCCATTGGGGTCTATTCCTGAGGTGAGAGGCTAGAACACACTGGGTGTGGATTTTTGAAGGTTATTTACAGGCTATCATCACATCCTACCCTGCTGATTTGCACTTAGACACTTTTCTCCCCCCCCCCCCCTTTATTTTGCACAATTGAAGAGACTTTAAATCATTGTGATATTTGATGCACATTTTTTCTACTGACATCAGACTATTTTTCATTTATATGGTTGCACTTTTGCACTTTGACACAGGATTTGTTTATTGCATTTGCACTTTGTGAGGGATCCTGTACTCAAGGTGTCCGCCGTAAATGCTTCCCAAGTCCTGGAGTCCAATGGATCTGGTTATAGGAACCCCCAAGAACTAGACAACACTAGTCTTGGAGTACATCAGGAATTAACTTTTATTTGACATGTCACACAAATATATACAGCCGGATGACTAGTACCTAACATAATTAGCATGAGCTAATTATCTAATCATTTGACCCAGACTAGTTGACTGAGAGAAGACTTTTCAGGGTCAGACTTTAAGGCTCCTAGCTCATTTGAATGACTATTCAATAGACATTACCATATTACCATAAACATTAACACAGGGCTAATTAGCACAACAACATTGTGTGGAATACTCTTACAAGCCAGACCAGTCTCATCTACATTACACAAGACAACAGACAGGCTGGCTGGAGTAGCATCTGACAGTGTGTGTCCCATAATGCATGGGACAACACACATTATATATACAGCATATATATATCCACAGTCTATGTGTCTTGGGGGGCCAGCATGGACCTAAATCCAAGTAAAACCAGCTCAGCGTTCCCCAGGCATACAGCTCACAAAGAGCACCGTTCCCCCAAATGCCAGGGCCCGTAATCACAAGGCAATAGGCTCGCATTCAGTCCCCTCCAACAGCCTCTGTCACACACTTCATTTTTGTATTTGGATTTAGCACTTTATACTGTTTTGCATTTTCATTGGTTATAGTTTTATAGTGCTGCTTCACTTTACAATTTGTATATTTATTGGTGCTGGTGACACTTAAGTTCAGCGGCTATGTACACTTTGATTTACACTACTTTAATTGTCAACATTTCTAGTAGCTCATAAGTATCTCACCCCCCTTTTTTTTTTTTTTTTTTTGCACTGTAGAGCACAGATGTGCACTGATGGGTACAGATGTGGCACTGTGGGGGGCACTGTAGAGCACTACTGGGCACAGATGTGGCACTGCGGGGGCACTGTAGAGCACTGATGGGCACAGATGTGGCGCTGTAACACACTGCTAGGCACAGATGTGGCACTGTGGGGGCACTGATGGGCACAGATGTGGCACTGTAGAGCACAGCTGAAGCGCTGTAGAGCACTGATGGGACACTGTAAAACAAGTAAATAAGAGAAATGAATTCTCTATAAACATAAATAATAGTGCAATAATATCTTATAAGTAGATAAGTACAGTAATCATCAAGTGAATAAAGTGTCACAGTGCAAATAAATGCTAATATGTAAAGTGACAATTGCATACAGTGATAAAAATATCTAAAGTGTCATATGCAAACAGTCAAAAATTATAGCCTATAGGTGTCTTCAAAAAAATGTAGAAATCGAATAGCATAATGAACAACAGATAAAAAAATATAAATAGAAGGTATAAATAAAATAAAAAATCGGGTGTTTAATAGTCTAAATGTTTAAACGTGATGGATTAATAGTCTATGAGAAGTCAAATATGTGACTGCGTGTTGCTATTATAATTGTTAGGTGGTATTATTCATATAGAATTCCATATATTTTCTCCTGGGTAATGGTCTCACAGAACTCTCACCTTATAGCTATGTAGTAACTCGCATTAACAAGTAATTGGTGTTATCCATATACTTTTATTAGGGTCCTATCGGAGTGGTGTATACTGCAGGTGAAGCCAAAGATATTTCTCCCTTTTAGATTCTGCCACAAATATGTCCTGGATCACTCTGGTATCACCACAGCATAAACAGGGGAAGGAAAAGAGAAAAGAAGCCTCCACTAGTGCAGTATGTTTAAAAAAAGGCTTAGATATATTTATTAAATGCCTTAAGATGGACTCTTACAATGTTGCATTTTAAAACAAGCAAAATGGAAAAACAGTGTATGAGTGGCGTTCTCAGCACCCTCTCACGTTTTCTCCAACAAACCCAAGCTTACCTCAAGGATACCAAGCACATACTACAACTTTTGAAAACATTACCGGTGTTAGAAGGCAGAACTTTACTTGCCACTGCGGACGTTACATCGATATATATACGATAGTCCAACACCATGATGCCTGCTCAGCCACTTTAATATGCAAACAAAGAAAATACTTGATTAAGTGCCTTGATTTTTGTTTGAAGTACAATTACTTTTGACATAATCAGTCTTATTACAAACAGGCAATAGGAATTGCCATGGGTGCCAAATTTGCACCATGAGTGGCAAACGCATTTATGGCACAATGGGAGGAGACAGCAGTCTGTACCGATACCCCTGCCGAACTCACCTTATACAAAAGGTATATCGATGACTTGATTATAGTTTGGAATGGAGCTAGAAACACCCTTGAACTATTCCTAAACAAACTAAATGAGAATGACAAAAACATGCTTGGTATGGAAAATAGATGAAAAGGCTGTTGATTTTTTGGACCTAAACATCAGCCTAGAAGGAGATAAAGTAGTGACGAAAACTTTTTTTTAAAATGTGGATACTAACAGCTATCTGTCAACTGACAGCTTCCATTACAAACCCTGGCTTTATAACATTCCAAAGGGACAATTAATAAGAATAAAAAGGAACTGCACCAAAGAAGAAGACTACACCCAGGCTAAACAAATTGGAGAAAGATTCAAAATAAAGGGATATGATGATCTATGGATAGAAAAACAGATTCAACATGTAAATGAAATGGATAGGACAACTATGCTACAAAACCATCCCAAAAAGATATTTCAACATGAAGCACCCTGCCTCTTATTGGACTATAGTACCCAACACAGAGACGTTGCCAAATTGATTCAGCGACATTGGCACATCCTGAAGAAAGACAAGGACCTCAAGAAGATTTTACCAGAGAAACCCAATATAGTCTACAAAAGAGAACCCACTGTTAGGCCTCTTTCACACTGGGGCGCCTGTATAGCGCCTGAAAAAAGCAGCACACTGGAGCGGTGCGCTAGCAGGACGGTAAAAAAAGTCCTGCTAGCAGCATCTTTGGAGCGGTGTATTCACCGTTCCTTCAGCGCTCCTACCCATTGAAATCAATGGGGCAGCGTGGCTATACCGCCGGAAAAGCATGTAGCGGGCGGTTTTAACCCTTTTTCAGCCGATAGCGGGTGTTAAAACCGCCCCACTAGCGTCCGAATAACGCAGATAAAACAACGATAAATCGGTGCTAAAAATAGTTCCGCTTTACCGCAGATGCCCGCACCACCCCAGTGTGAAAGGGGCCTTAGAGATCTGATTTGTAAAATCTGTAGTCGAACTGCCCCCCAAACCTACAGATTTTATCCCTGTCGTAATTGTTATGCCTGCCGACATTCCCAAAAATTCCAAAGAAAACATACAGAATTTACAGCCACTAATTCAGGACAAACCTTTAATATTATAGACTTTATAGGATGCCACACTGAGGGAGTTGTATATGTTTTACAGTGTAGTTGTAATCTTCAATATGTAGTTAGGACCAATAGGGCCCTTAAAGTAAGAATACAGGAGCATGTCCAAAATGGCTTCCCTAAGCATAATGTATCAAGGCATTTTGCCCAGGTACATAATAAAGACCCCACACAACTCCAATTTTGGGGTATAGAAAAATACAATAACTATCAGTCAAAAAGAGTCCAAATGGATACATACCATGGGGACTCACACCCGGAGGCATGAACGTAGAGTTCGACCTTAACTGCTTTCTGAGTAATTTTTAACTAACCCTATATCGCATATAGAGTCCACCTCAGGCCCTCTGTATAACCGGGTTCATTTTGCCCATTTTTAATATATACATTTTAACTATGTATATTCATTAATATATTTTTTACTTAACCATATTTTTATTAATATTTATGTTGTATTTTTTATATTTTTTATATAGACTGATAATAAATATATATATATACTCGTACACACATAGTATAGGAGTCACTATTTAAAAAAAAAAAAAATTATAATCAGTCTTTGTTTATAATTGTAAGTTCTTTAGGGCACTCTTTCGATTCATTCTTTGACTGATTTAGCCCTGTATAGAACATCTTGATTCTTTATGTCTTACAATATAGGCTATTCACTGCCCTGTAGTCCATTGCGTCATTGGCCCATTTACATCCATTTTCATCTTTAAATTATAGATCAGCCGCAGCACCAGTGAACTATGACATCTGCCCGCATAATATAGGAGTATGTTTTACACATATCCATCATTATGTAACTATTAAACACCCCTTTTTCAAACCACAAAAAAATGGCTGTTACATACATCGCATTTAACACTATTAAAAAGACTGCAATGTAAATATAGAAGTTTCCACCAAAAAGATGGCCGCGTTCGTATGTATGTACACAATAGACTTTTTGTTTCATCCACAAGAAAATGTCTGTCACGTATATCACATTGACCAACAACAAAATGGCCACGATGTAAACATAACACTTACCACAATAAAGATGGCCGCGCACATACTTCCGGTTCTCGCGATATATAAACCAGGTCTGTACAACCAATCCGGTTCCCCAGATGAAGACACGTGATGTGTCATAACACGTAGGGAGTGGCCGGAGTGAGACATACACTAGGAGGAAACGTGAGAGGGTGCTGAGAACGCCACACATACACTGTTTTTCCATTTTGCTTGTTTTAAAATGCAACATTGTAAGAGTCCATCTTAAGGCATTTAATAAATATATCTAAGCCTTTTTTAAAACATACTGCACTGGTGGAGGCTTCTTTTCTCTTTTCCTTCCCCTGTTTATGCTGTGGTGATACCCGAGCGATCCAGGACATATTTGTGGAGGAATCTAAAAGGGAGAAATATCTTTGGCTTCACCTGCAGTATACACCAGTCCAATAGGACCCTGATAGAAGTATCTGGATAACACCAATTACTTGTTGATGCAAGTATTTTTTTTTTTTTTTTTACTTTCCATTTATTTTTTATCTGTTCTTTATGCTATTAGATTTCTACATTTTTTTGAAGACACCTATAGGATATATTTTTATGACTGTTTGCATATGACACTTTAGATATTTCTATCACTGTATGCAATTGTCACTTTACATATTGGCATTTATTTGCACTGTGACACTTTATTCACTTGATGATTACTGCACTTTATTATCTACTTATAAGATATTATTGCACTATTATTTATGTTTATAGATAATTAATTTCTCTTATTTAAGTGATTTTCTTCACATTGCGCGAAATCACTTTTTATATTTTTTACCATTTGTTCTGTGTTATTGTAAACACTAATAGATTTTGCAGCAATTATTTGGATATGACTTTCCATTATTTTGAAGATAGACATTATCACATATTACTCCTAGTAGCGTGAAGGACACATATTTGCATTACTGTAAAACACTGCTGGGCACCGATGCACTTGGGAAAAAAAAACAAGCAGCCTGAGTTTGGCCCTTTACCCTGATCCGTGACGTGCTGGGTGCCGAAGACCTAGTGGTCATGGACACTGTCGGATGCTCGCCCCATGGAGCACATGAGAAGCTTGTTCCCGGGAGGACGTACGCCCTTCCAGAGCTAACCGTCTGCGCTGTAGCCGTCATTCAGCTATGGCGCGGTCGGCAAGAATCTACAAGGTCCATTATTGCTTCTCTGAGACAAAAACGTTTTTGCCCTTTACATCAGTAGACATTCAAGATGCCTATCTACATATACCCATTTACTCACCTTACCAGTGCTTTCTGCGCTTTGCACCTCCAATTTGAGGCACTGCCATTTTGTTCCATCCTCTGCACCCAGAGTATTCACAAAGGTACCTGCATCTCCATAATCAGAAAAAACACTTTCATGAAAACTTACTATTCTACCTGGAAATCCTTTTCTGCCTGTTGTGAAAACAGGGTTTTAAATCCCAGAGATGTATCTGTGCCTCACATCCTGGCCTTCCTACAATCAGGACTTGACCATAATTTAGCCTTAAAGTTTTACTAAACCCACAAGAGTAAAATCAGTTTGTATATGCAGTTAAGCATGCTTGTTTTTCTCACTGTGGAACCTAAGGGGTTAATCTTCTGCATTGTGTATAAGGCTGTGTGATCCTGTCTCTGATCCTCCTCTTCTTCCACTGACACCAGACCATTTCCTGATAGAACAGAGCATTAGGAGTCAGGCTGTACATGCTCAGTTTGGTGTGTATTGATAAAGAGTTGTTTTTTTCTTGGGAGAGTGCATGTGATCAGCACTGTACAGCTGATCCAAGCGTGGTGAATAGCTGCTGCTATTGTGCTGCACCAGCTTCCAAACAGGGAGGAGCCAGTGACACTTACTGTTTGGAAGCTGGTGTTACCACAATAGCAGCAGCTAATTACCACGCTTGGATTGGCTGATTGTCTTTGACTTGAAGTGCTTTCCCTTATCGTCAGGTTTTGTGAGTGGAATCTTCGCCGTTCAAAATTCCCTGGTGCTTTTATTGTAATGCGCAATGATCTGTATCTTTGCTTTGTTTTTATGTGTTCATATGCAAGCGACGCCTGAGAACACTGTGTTAATGATCCAAGTTCCTAACGGAGACAAGCTTCAGCTGCTATAGGAGTGGGAGATCTGTTTGTGTGATAGAGGCAAATTGAACAGTTTTTGAACTCTGCAGGCATTTTTTTCTTGAATGAGAACTTTGGAAATCATACCATTACTGTGCATTTATATGCTGGATGGTTATTTATGATATATGTATTTACAACCCCATATTTATGAATTCTTAACTGTATATATTTACTATTTAACATTCATTCACATACCCTATTTTTATAGGCTATTCACTAACTTGTGCATCCTGTTTTTCAATTATTTTATCATTAAATATATATGACATTTATACCCATTATTTATATAATTTTTTTCATAAGCATATTTTTTAGCTTATGCACCCCGTTTCTCTCATTAAGATTTTTATTTTCACAAAGTAAAATCATTACAGAAGAATTCACATTAAAGCTAACAAATGTGACTAGTTAACATACCAATGAGACATTGAGAATTTAACAAAGTAAGAAATAAGTATGTAACTTAAGCAGTGACAACTCATTTGTATGCTATATCCCAGAACACTCCAAGAAGGGTAGGAACTCCGCATCCCCTCCGACACCCCAACCGGGATCAAGCTGTGTCCAAGGAG
Organism: Lithobates sylvaticus; assembly: GCA_028564925.1. Taxonomy (NCBI): domain Eukaryota; kingdom Metazoa; phylum Chordata; class Amphibia; order Anura; family Ranidae; genus Lithobates; species Lithobates sylvaticus. The sequence continues at coordinate 142,646,563 of CM053038.1, read as the reverse complement.
GTGCAGATATCCCCCCCCCCCCCCCCTGAACGAATAGAATTTACTATATAACTTCTGAGAAGCAAGATATAATACTATTAACTTTTTGAGTTGCCCAGACAAAATAAAATTGTAGATTCTAACATGGATACAACATCATGTTCTCACTGGATTAAGCCCAGGAAAAAATCCTATATTTAGTAAGACATACTAATGTAAAAAACCTGTCAATTCCTAGGTAATTTAAGGAAAGATACATTATATATATAATGTTATATATATAATAATAATAATATCCAAAATAAAAAAGGAAAGACTAAAAACTGAGAAGAGAGAGAAAAGAAATAGAAAGAAGAAGAGATGATGCCTTTATGTCCTATAAAAGATCCAAAGATCAGCGATTAATATTGCTATCTGTGCCTGGCATCAGTGAAATACCCAGATACTGAGCCCAGGGATCCCATATGATTTCAAATTGTGTGGTCTTATCCAATAGGGAGCTGACCATTTTCTCTTGTTCCATTATCCATGAAATTTTCCTTTTCATGGACAATACAGATACCGAGGGCTTCTTGCAATCTTTTGCAATAGTTAATTTGGCTCCTGTTAATATAAATAGAATCAGTCTTCTAGTGTTTTTAGGCACGTGCGGCACTAATCCATTGAGCAAGGCAATCGCTGGTGTTTGGGGGACAGCATAACCCGTAACTTTTCTAATAATATGGAAGACCCTATTCCAAAATCCCCGGAGTTTGGGACATTCCCACCAAATATGTATCATAGAGCCCAGTCCTTGGCAACCTCTAAAGCATAGAGGCGAAGTGGAAGGATACATTGCCGCTAATTTTGTAGGAACTAAGTACCATCTTGTAAATATTTTGATGTTAGCCTCAATGAGAGAGGTATTGTAAATACCTTTGATCGATCGAGAATAGTTCTCATACCAGTCTACCAGTTCCCAGTCAGTATGTAGATCCTTCTCCCAGGCCAGCATGTATGGTAGTTTATCAGAGTTAGACGCTAGAGACTCATAGATCACAGAAATCCCCCCCTTCCGCCCCATGGCTTGTTCACACCAGCTTTCATAAGCTGTAATTCTCAAGGGATTCAATTTATTTTTCCATATGGAGTGGATGAAACTGTAGATCTGATGAAATCTACTCCTTTCTGAAGAAGGGAGCTCCAGTTTTTCCACAAATCGTTTAAAAGGTAGAGGGCCCGTGCAAGATATAAAGTGTCCTAAGCGATATATCCCCTTGTCTAGCCACCATTTGAAGTCATCAATGTCCATGCCATGATTGTACAGGGGATTTCGGAACAAATTAGCCAATGGTTGTAGTTCAGAGACCAGGGAAGGAAGCCTCCTAAGTGAATCCCACATAGAGAGAGATTGAGAGAGAGTTGGAGATAGAATGGGGGGTCTACTCTTGGGAGGACACCATAATAAATCTTCCAAAGTAAATGTAGGAGCTGCTTGACTTTCAATTTTTATCCAGTCTGGTTGTTCAGTTTTAAGGTATATAGCTGAGAGCTGTGCTAACCGAGCTGCTATGCACCCCGTTTCTCAAACAAATTTTTATACACTTATGGCTTTTTAGCTTCTGTATTCCGATTCACAGATATTTTTTCCACATTTATTTTGTGGCTACATGCAGACAATTATCACAGTTTGTGTATTTGCACTTTACACAGAGAAATTGGGTATAACACAGATCAAGTATTTCTGTTTTCACAGCTACACATATATTTATTTGTGGTTATATTTAGATAATTTATTACAGTTTGTGTCTTCTTTTTATATTTGCACTTTACAAGGAGTAATTGGGCTCACGCAGATTTTTATTATATTGTGCAGTGATAAGTTAACCACTTTCAGACCGGACCAATTTGCAGCCAAAGGACCAGGCCCCTTTTTGCGATTCGGCACTGCTTCGCTTTAACTGACAATTGCGCGGTCGTGCGACGTGGCTCCCAAACAAAATTGACGTCCTTTTTTTCCCACAAATAGAGCTTTCTTTTGGTGGTATTTGATCGCCCCTGCGGTTTTTATTTTTTGCGCTATAAACAAAAATAGAGCGAAAAAATATTTTTTGCTATAATAAATATCCCCCAAAAATATATAAAAAAACATTTTTTTCCTCAGTTTAGGCCGATACGTATTCTTCTACATATTTTTGGTAAAAAAAATCGCAATAAGCGATTATTGATCGGTTTGCGCAGAAGTTATAGCGTTTACAAGATAGGGGATAGTTTTATAGCATTTTTATTAATAATTTTTTTTTTTATTATTAATGGCGGAGATCTGCGATTTTTTTTTGTGACTGCGACATTATGGCGGACACATCGGACATTTTTGACACATTTTTGGGACCATTGTAATTTTTACAGCAATTAATGCATTTAAATGCATTGATTTCTGTATAAATGACACTGGCAGTTTAGGAGTTAACCACAAGGTGGCAGTGTAGGGGTTAAGTAGGCCTAGGGGTGTTTTTTTTACTGTGGGGGGGCGTGGCTGTCAGCTAGTGAATGCTGATCTCTGCTCCAATCACAGGGAGCAGAGATCGGCGTCACTAGTTGCTAGGCAGAACGGGGAGATGCTGTTTATCTCGGCATCTCCCCGTTTAGCCGCTCCGTGAGACGATCGCGGGAGTCCCCGCGGCGATCGAGTCCGCGGGGACCGCGGCCGGACTCACGGGGGTCCCGACCGGCGCGGGAGCGCGCCGCTCCCGGCGCGCTCCCGATGGCACGGACAGGCTAAAGGAGGGACGTATATATACGCCCTCCTGCCTGTACGTGCCATTCTGTCGACGTATATCGTCGTGCGCCGGTCGGCAAGTGGTTAATTAGAGCGCAGCAATTTTTTCACATATTCATTCTTCATGGCTATCACAAACTTGTCTCTGAACTAGTCTCCCTCTCTTGTAAAGAGCCATTCCTGGTCCCTAACAAAGACAGTGTAGGGTAGTCCTATGCCCAAGACCTACCATTCTTCCTAAGGTGGTGTCTACTTTCCACCTTAATGAAGACACACCCCTTCTTTCTTTGTGCCATGCTCCTAAACACGCCAAAGAGATTGCTCTTCATAATCTGGACATTGTCAGAGCTATAATAGTTAAAGTGATACCAAAGTCTCGTTTTTTTTTTTCAGTTAAAAATAACAAACATGTTATACTTGCCTGCTCTGTGCAGTGGTTTTTCACAGAGCAGCCCAAGCCTCCTTTTCCCAGGTCCTTCTTTGGTGCTGCTGGCCCCTCCCTCCTGCTGAGTGCCCCCACAGCAAGCAGCTTGCACCTGAGCCGAGCCAAGCCAAAGCTCCCTGTGTCCATTCAAACGCAGAGCCGTGGTCAGGCCCCGGCCCTCTCTCTTCTCATTGGCTAACTGAATTTGACAGCAGCGGGACATCCTGCTTCAAAATCCACTTTTATATAGGTATAGACACCTCCAGCCTTCTTACATGCTCACTCCACCAAATCTGTGGGTGTTTCCTGGGCATTCTGACACCATGTCTCTGTTGCTTAGCTTTGCAAGTTCGCCATACCTTTTCCAAGTTCTGTCAGGTGGGTACCCTAGCTTCTGCAGCTTTTTGCAGACAGGTTCTTGTAGCAGGTTTGTTGACCCTTGTTATCGTTGGGCCCGTTGGTATAGTTTGTTTGCCTTGTTGTAGCCCCTCTTATACATTGGGATGTCCCACAGCCATGCGCTACTTTACACTAAGACCCTTTTCACACTGGTGCCGTGTTCACGTTAAAGCGCCGCTCATTTTAGCAGCGTTTTACTGCTGTTTAATCGCCGCTTTTGCTCCGCATTTCAGCCGCTAGCGGAATGCTTTTAACCCCAAATAAAAGGTAACAATTCCTGTGTTGCTGCGCTTCTGAAGCGCAATGGGCAGGGGAGTTTTGGGAGCGGTGTATACAGCGCACCCAACCCGCCCCAAAGATGCTGCTTGCAGGACTTTTCCGAACGTCCTGCAAGCACACCGCACGCGTGTGAAAGCACCCATTGCAGAGAATGGGAGGCAGTTTTCAGGCGCTTTATAGGTGCTATTTCTAGCGATAAAACGCCTTAAAAATGCCTCAGTGTGAAAGGGGTCTAATAGCAGCGGACAGCTGTATTTCAGGACATCACAGGCACCAAAAATACATAGGGTACTCTGCTGCATGGATAATTGTGCACATATGCATAAAGCCTTATTATAATGCCTTGCAAAAGTATTCACCCCCTTTGGCTTTTTACCTATTTTGTTACATTACAGCCTTTAGTTCAATGTTTTTTTTTTAATCTGAATTATATGTGATGGATCAGAACACAATAGTTCAAGTTGGTGAAGTAAAAATATATACATAAAACTATTTCTCAGAAAAAAAAAAAATGATAATTGGCATGTGCGTATGTATTCACCCCCTTTGTTATGAAGCCCATAAAAATCTCTGGTGCAACCAATTACATTCAGAAGTCACATAATTAGTGAAATGATTTCCACCTGTGTGCAATCTAAGTTTTTCACATGATCTGTCATTACATATACACACCTTTTTGAAAGGCCCAAGAGGCTGCGACACCTAAGCAAGAGGCACCACTAACCAAACACTGCCATGAAAACCAAGGAACTCTCCAAATAAGTAAGGGACAATGTTGTTGAGAAGTAGAAGTCAGGGTTATGTTATAAAAAAAATATCCAAATCTTTGATGCTTAGGAGCCCCATCAAATCTATCATAACCAAATGGAAAGAACATGGCACAACAGAAAACCTGCCAAGAGACGGCCGCACACCAAAACTCACGGACCGAGCAAAGAGGGTATTAATCAAAGAGGCAGGACAGAGACCTAAGGTAACCCTGGAGGAGCTGCAGAGTTCCACAGCAGAGACTGGAGTATCTGTACATAGGATAACAATAAGCCGTAAGCTCCATAGAGTTGGGCTTTATGGCAGAGTGGCCAGAAGAAAGCCATTGCTTTCAGCAAAAAACAAAATGGCACGTTTTGAGTTTGCGAAAAAACATGTGGGAGACTCGCATAATGCAGGTGCTCTGGTCTGATGAGTCTAAAATTTAACTTTTTGACCATCAAAGAAAATGCTATGTCTGGAGCAAACCAACACGTTGCATCAAGCTAAATGCAGGGATATTCTTGACCAAAACCACCTTCCAGCAGGACAATGAACCCAAACACACTGCTAAAGCAACACTTGAGTGGTTTAAGGGGAAACATGTAAATGTGTTGGAATGGCCTAGTCAAAGCCCAGACCTCAAGCCAATAGAAAATCTGTATCAGACTTAATGATTGCTGTTCACAAGCGTAAACCATCCAACTTGAAGGAGCTGGAGCAGTTTTGCAAGGGGGAATGAGCAAAAATCCCAGTGGTAAGATGTGGCAAGCGACTTATCCAAAGCAACTTGGAGCTGTGATAGCTGCAAAAGGTGGCTCTACAAAGTATTGAATTTAGGGGCCTGAATAGTTATGCACATTCACTTTTTATTTTATTTTGTCCTATTTGTTGTTTGCTTCATAATTAAAAAAAAAAAAACATCTTCAAAGTTGTGGGCATGTTGTGTAAATTAAATGATGCAAATCCTCAAACAATCCATGTTAATTCCAGTTTGTGAGGCAACAAAACACGAAAAAGGCCAATGGGGGTGAATACTTGTGCAAGGCACTGTATGTAGCTATAAAAAAAATAAAAGGAAACTTGTCAAAGGAGAAATAAGTGGGCTGCCTCTGTTTTTTTGTTTTTATTTCAGGATTTATCTAAATTAATAGCACAGTGGCTAAGTGATTAGCACTTCTGCCTAGCAGCACTAGGGTCTCCGGTTCAAATCCCAACCAAGGCACTACCTGCCTGGAGTTTGCATGTTCTCCCTGTGCCTGCGTGGGTTTCCCACGGGTACTCCAGTTTCCCCCCACACTCGACATGCTGGTAGGTTAATTGGGTGTTGTCTAAGTTGGCCCTAGTATATGTATGAATGTGAGTTAGGAACCTTCGATTGTAAGCTCCTTGAGGACAGGGACTGATGTGAATGTACTATATACAGTGGTGTGAAAAAGTGTTTGCCCCCTTCCTCATTTCCTGTTCCTTTGCATGTTTGTCACACTTAAGTGTTTCGGAACATCAAACCAATTTAAACAATAGTCAAGGACAACACAAGTAAACACAAAATGCAATTTGTAAATGAAGGTGTTTATTATTAAAGGTGAAAAAAAATCCAAACCATCATGGCCCTGTGTGAAAAAGTGATTGCCCCCCTTGTTAAAACATACTATAACTGTGGTTGTCCACACCTGAGTTCAGTTTCTCTAGCCACACCCAGGCCTGATTATTGCCACACCTGTTCACAATCAAGGCATCACTTAAATAGGAGCTGCTTGACACAGTAAGGTCCACCAGAAGATCCTTAAAAGCTACACATCATGCCGAGACCCAAAGAAATTCAGGAACAATTAAGAAAGAAAGTAATTGAGATCTATCAGTCTGGAAAGGGTTATAAAGCCATTTCCAAAGCTTTGGGAATCCAGCGAACCACAGTGAGAGCCATTATCCACAAATGGCGAAGACATGGAACAGTGGTGAACCTTCCCAGGAGTGGCCGGCCGCCCAAAATTACCCCAAGAGCGCAGCGACGACTCATCCAAGAGGTCACAAAAGACCCCACAACAACGTCCAAGGAACTGCAGGCCTCACTTGCCTCAGTTAAGGTCAGCGTTCATGCCTCCACCATCAGGAAAAGACTGGGCAAAAATGGCCTGCATGGCAGAGTTCCAAGGAGAAAACCACTGCTGAGCAAAAAGAACATCAAAGCTCGTCTCAATTTCTCCACAACACATCTTGATGATCCCCAAGACTTTTGGGACAACATTCTGTGGACCGATGAGACAAAAGTGGAACTCTTTGGAAGGTGTGTGTCCAAGTATATCTAGTGTAGAAGGAACACTGCATTTCAGAAAAAGAACATTATACCAACAGTAAAATATGGTGGTGGTAGTGTGATGGTCTGGGGCTGTTTTGCTGCTTCAGGACCTGGAAGACTTGCCGTGATAAAAGGAACTATGAATTCTGCTGTCTACCAAGAGATCCTGAAGGAGAATGTCCGACCATCTGTTCGTGTACTCAAGCTGAAACGAACTTGGGTTCTGCAGCAGGACAATGATCCTAAACACACCAGCAAGTCCACCACCGAATGGCTGAAGAAAAACAAAATGAAGACTTTGGAGTGGCCTAGCCAAAGTCCTGACCTGAATCCTATTGAGATGTTGTGGTATGACCTTAAAAAGGCCGTTCATGCTCGAAAACCCTCTAATGTAACTGAATTAGGACAATTCTGCAAAGATGAATGGGCCAAAATTCCTCCAAGACGCTGTAAAAGCCTCATTGCACGTTATCGCAAACGCTTGGTTGCAGTTGTTGCTGCTAAGGGTGGCCCAACCAGTTATTAGGTTTAGGGGGCAATCACTTTTTCACACAGGGCCATGATGGTTTGGATTTTTTTTCACCTTTAATAATAAACACCTTCATTTACAAATTGCATTTTGTGTTTACTTGTGTTGTCCTTGACTATTGTTTAAATTGGTTTGATGTTCCGAAACACTTAAGTGTGACAAACATGCAAAGGAACAGGAAATGAGGAAGGGGGCAAACACTTTTTCACACCACTGTATATATATATATATATATATATATATATATATATATATATATATATAGTGTGTGTGTGCGCAAAGCGCTGTGTAAAGTGATGGCGCTATATAAGAACCTGTAATAAATAAAAACTTACTTGCTGTATACTTGTTTCAGGTCTGTGGGTCTGAAGTACTGATGCCAAAGATAGACAATTAACACTTCCCCATTACAGATTTCCTGCAAAGAAGAAATATTGGAAAAATATATGTATTTGTGTATATAATATTGACTTCTGAAATACAAAAATAATTAATAAACTGGCATCGTCACCAAACCGTTTCACCTTTTTTTTTTTTATTTGATAGCTTTCCCTTTAAGACTGAATATTTTAAACATTCTTAGCCCAAATTTTGATTCAATTTCTTTATCTTCCTCCTTTCACCAAAACTAGAATCTATTCTCCCCAGACAAAACCACTCACAGTAAATAATGTTTGCAAATAGCAACCAATCTCTGCTGCTGCTGTGTAATGTTCAGTGCAGGCTAATGACCCGTGCTCATGTTTTGATGACGAATTTGGCATCATTCCGTAGTAATTCCACTCCATATGACTAGTGTTATTAATCTACTACTTTGCTTTTTCTTCTCAGAAATAATTTTTTTTCACATTTCCTAGGGCTTGAAAAAACTGTTAATATCGAAAAGCTACAGACAAAAAGTAGTGAAGCAAAAGGAAAGGATCGCCTTACTGGCAGAGCCCAAAGGTAACTAACTGTTCCATATCGTTTATAGTCCCGTTTTCCAAGGGCCTATTCATAAAAGTTCGAAATCAGAAATTCTAGCTTGTTGCATGTTTGTAAATCTTGCCACTTTCTGGGTCATTTATAAAAAAAGCTGAAGATATTCCTTTCTCCTGCTTTACACTTCCTTTTAATGCAGTTTTAGTGCAAAATCTCTTCTGTGATGGTTATAAATATATTTTTTTGTTCGTTATTGAATTGGGCATGCTGTATTGCTTTCAAAATAACACAAATGAAGAAAATATCATCATGACATAATGGACTTTTAAAAGTGGTTTTAAACCTCTACATACAGGATACAGTAAGGGGGAAGAAGTATTTGAGCCCCTGCTTATTTTGTATGTTTGCCCACTTACAAAGAAATGATCAGTCTTTCATTTTAATGGTAGGTTTATTTTAACACTGATAGACAAAATAACAAAAAAATCCAGAAAAACCCATTTAAAAAAAGTTATAAATTGATTTGCATTTTAATGAGTGAAATAAGTATTTGACCCCTTCGCAAAACACGACTCAGTGCTTGGTGGCAAAACCCTTGTTGACAGTCAGAGGTCAGACGTTTCCTGTAGTTGGCCACCAGGTTTGCACAAATCTCAGGAGGTCCCACTCCTCTTTGCAGATCTTCTCCAAGTCATTAAGGTTTCAAGGCTGACATTTGGTAACTCGAACCTTCATCTCACTACACACATTTTCTATTGGATTAAGGTCTGAAGGCTAGGCCACTCCAAGACCTTAATATGCTTCTTCTTGAACCACTCCTTTGTTGCCTTGGCCGTGTATTTTTGGGTCATTGTCATGCTGGAATACCCATCCACGACCCATTTTCAATACCCTGGCAGAGGGAAGGAGGTTCTCACCCAAGATTTGAGGATACATGGCCCTGTTGTACACTTATAGGTGTTATATTTTATATTCATGGCAAGCTTGCAAAACATATTTGGTTTAATGATTAGTCATAATAAATATAGTATGTGCGAATGACCAATTAATTTGATATGATTCTTCATCTAAAGCGGAGTATTGCTAGAAGTGTCTGTATGTAGTTAGTTTGAGAATGACAGATAAGGTATCTGGTATAGAATGTCAAGGGAGGTCCGAATAGACCAGTATTTATGTAGTTAGAGAAATAATACATATTTGTTTATATCCTGTTAAGTTTAGTGTAGTCTCAGTCATATTTATATGTATTAGTATTAGGGGTGCACCGAATGTTTTTTTTTGGTGCTGAAACCGATGAAAAATACACTAGGCCGAAAACCGATACTGAAAATGACCGATACCGAAAATGACTGTTTTTAAAAAATATTTTTATACAGGAGATGGTCAGACTGGGGACATGGTACAGGAGATGGTCAGAGACTGGGGACATGGTATAGGAGATGGTCAGAGACTGCGAACATGGTACAAGAGATGGTCAGAGACTGGGGACTTGGTACAGGAATGGTCAGAGACTGGGGATATGGTACAAGAGATGGTCAGAGACTGGGGACATGGTACAAGAGATGGTCAGAGACTGGGGACATGGTACAAGAGATCAATGCAGCCTCACAAATGCCCGTCAGATGCAGCCTGCCAGTGTCCCTAGTGCAGCCAGCCCAGCCTGCCAGTGTCCCTAGTGCAGCCAGCCCAGCCTGCCAGTGTCCCCAGTGCAGCCAGCCCAGCCTGCCAGTGTCCCCAGTGCAGCCAGCCCAGCCTGCCAGTGTCCCCAGTGCAGCCAGCCCAGCCTGCCAGTGTCCCCAGTGCAGCCAGCCCAGCCTGCCAGTGTCCCCAGTGCAGCCAGCCCAGCCTGCCAGTGTCCCCAGGGCAGCCAGCCTGTTCAGGGGAAGAGAGGAGAGCCGCCGCCTGTTTGAGTAATTGAATAATCCTGGGACGGGAGATCTGTCTATTAAAAAGTCCCCGGACAAGGGGGCGGGGCTTATATGACGCCGTGCATGGTGGGGAACACACAGCTATTGAAATGAAAGCTGTGATGTTCCCTGCACTGTAATCAAACAGGCAGCAGGTCTCCTCTTTCTGCGCTATACGACACCCCCCATTTTTAGTTAGTATCTCCTTTTGTATAGCATATTGCTGAAGTTAGCAGAAATGAACGTGTGCCATACAAAGTTATACGTTTTTTGTGAGGTTATGACGTGATAAAAAGCCAACGCTTCGATATTGAAGGTCGGACAGACACACACACACACACACACACCCACCCACCCACTAGGAGAGATGACACAGACATATTCACACGAAGACACTTTGACAAGTTGGACCAGCTGAATTCTCCCAGAAGTCTAAGAACGTAATTTCCTACTTCTTTTTGGTTACACAAGACAGCATGGAGACAGAAGGCAGCAGCCATGGAGCACGCATGCTTTCATAAGCTTATTACAGCTTTATAACTATTTATTCTATTTTCATATATTTTTACCTACACTGAACTGAACTGGTATACTTTTTTTCATTTTATTTATAATGCCAACTGTGTGACAATAAACACACACACTTTGTTTTTAAGTCAGTCTGACTATCAATGCCATTCATCCAGAAACGCCCTTGACATACAAGAATATTAGATTACACTGCCGTCATTTCTCAATTCTCGATCCTTGCTGAGGTGAGAGAGATTAGCGCAGTTTTGCGAACATTCACGTCTCGAGAAAGACGATCCCGAACCTATCAACCAAGAGGCGTTTGTGTTGCGTCGGATATGGACAACAGTCCAGAAACATACGGTTAAAGACGAGAAATTCTTCTAAATACGGTGAGTAAAAGTTATGGCATTTTTTGATGAAATAGCTAGAGAAAGCAAGCTAGAGTTTAAAGATGTGTCTTTTTAGCCAAATAACAGCCACCTATGGGTATATATGTACAATGAATGTTTACAGGCTAATACACAGATTGACAAAGCCAGATTTACTGTGCATAAATTATGGAAAAAAAATAAATAGTGTGTTAAAATTAGTAAGAATATTTAATAAGATGATTATTAATATTTTAGCTGCCAAAAATGTGTGTACACTAAATCAGACAGAGACTAACAATGTACTGAACACAGAAATACATGAAAATGTGTCCCAAGATTCTTAGTTGTCCAAACTGTGAGATTTTTTGTAATTACATAGAGAATCTTGAAGAACAATTAGAATCTAATAAAAATATTTTGCCAGAGTTACAGACAGTTATGACAGACCGATAATTGCTGTAATTTCAACAGATGACCAAAAAGATCGCAGAGTAAGATCCATTTGAGTTTAAAATAACATTTTCAAGGTTCATGAAATGATCTTTGGAGTAGATAATGACTATGATCCAGGTTTGAAAATGTCTTTCATAAAAAAATGTAAATACCTTGACCCAACTTCAGTAGCTATAGCACAGGAATGTCAGAATTGTAATGATATAGTAAGCTTCATTGATAAAATTAGGAGAATCAAAGCAATGTCACACACGAGGTAGCTATAATTCAATGTGACAAAAATAGTCAGGTTACAGACATGTCAGAAACTACAGTTCTTAGCAAGAATGACGATGACAGGTGCAGACAAGTGAGGCAAGGAGAGCCTATCATGTGTCTTTACTGTCAGAGATTTGGCCATCTGAGAAAATATTGCTGTAAATTTAAGAAAGACTCACAAATAAAAGCTAAAGATATGGAGAATGGAAAATCTGCTTTGTACAACCTGTTTTTTTATGTCAAAATAAAATTTTGACTGAATTAATTATGACACTGAAGTCAAAAAGACCAGTAATTTGACTATAAACAGCAGTTCAGACAACATGGTGAAAGGAGCCGTCACTGAAAGAGAGGGTTTATTGCCATTGCCAAAAATAGAATCACATCGAGATTCAATTTCTCTGCCATTACAATGTGTAGCACCAATTATATTGGAGGAGAATGGTAGACCATATATACAAGGTTTGCTGAATGGTAAAAATATTAATGCTCTCATTGACAGTGGATCTGAGATTAGCCTTACCAGAGAAAACATACCTGTGAAACCTAATTCTCCTATGTGTAATATAGTGGGTTTTAATAATACAGGTAATTCCACTGCTAGAGAGGTATCTAATGTAACATTTGAAGTACCTGGATTAGTGAAAACTAATATTAACATTTGGGTCTGTCACGAAGCAGAGAATATACTTGCCATTGATGTAATCAATAAACAAAAGTGGGTGATTGATTTGGCTAATAAAAGTATTTGGAAAGATCCATCTAGGCCCAAATCAGTGCTAATTGATCCCTCTGTATACAGTAATGTTGGTTCCAATACCAATATGTCTACAGAACAAAAGTGACCTTATAATGATGGTAATTGTGCTTTAAAGGAAGTGGTACAACATTTTCCAAGTTTGTAGTCAAAGTTAAAAAATGACATTGGAACTTTGAAAAATAACAAATTGAATATTGAGGGAAAAGATCCAGAACCCCTTAATCAATATGAGTTACCACTAGAATCAATTTGTCCACTCTCTGCTATTATTCAAGAGTTTGTACAACTTGGAATTGTAAAGAAAGCTAAATCAGTGGTAAATAACTGTATTTGGCCTATAAAAAAATCTGATAATTCATATTCTTTATCAGTTGACTTACGGACACAGAATAAACATATCACAAATAACCCAGTTCTTCCTGATAAATCTAACATAAAGTTAAATTTGAATGCTGAGGACAAAGTGTTTTCTGTACTAGAAAACTCTAATGCCGCGTACACACGAGCGGATTTTCTGTCAGAAAAAACTTGGCTGGTTTTTCAGACAGAATTCCGCTCATGCTTGGCTTTTATACACATGGTCACACAAAAGTTTGCTGAACTTTCGACCGTCAAGAACGCGGTGACGTACTACACTACGATGAGCCAAGAAAATGAAGTTCAATGCTTCCGAGGATGCGTCAAATTGTTTCTGAGCATGCGTAGGAATTTTGCGAGTCGGAATTGCTACAGATGATCTGAATTTCCGATTGGAACTTTTTCCGTCGGAAAAATTGAGAACATGCTCTCAATCTTTTGCTGCCAGAAATTTGCCAAAGCAAAAGTCAGATGGAGCATACACACGGTCGCATTTTCAGTAGAAAAGCTCTCATCTGTCTTTTGCTGGGCGAAATTTTTGTGTGTACGCGGCATAATAATCATTTGTCCATCCCTTTTAACTAAAAGTTGTCAATACAAACTTGCATTCACATTCAGAAAAGAGACTTATACATTCACTCGAATAATACCTGGCCTAGGTATTGGTGATGGTGTAGTTCAGTGGTTCTCAACCGAGGTTCCGCGAGAGGCCCCCAGGGGTTCCGCAACGATCTGACTGTAAGTCGCAGGCAGCTGACAGGAGGATCGCACAGACACAGGCAGAGATAGGCAGGTAAGCAGCTGGCATCCTATTGGCTGTAGCGCGCTGTTCCCTGCCAGCCATTCCTCCTCTCCTGTCCTTCCCAAGTGGTTGTATGTGACATCATCTGGGGTGGCCGGGGGGGAGACAGCGCGCCACTGGAGGAGATATGAAATGAGTTCTGAAGTGTGCCCAGCAGTCTGTACCATGTCATGTCCCCTACCCCATGTAATGTCCACTGTCATGTCCCCTGTCCCATGTAATGTCCCCTGTCATGCTCTTTTCCATGTAATGTGCTCGGCCTCATGTAATGTCCCCTTAATTGGATCAGCTCTGCAGGAAAAGAAAGCACAAGTTTCACATTAAATAGGTGCGTTTTAATATTCTTTATTTAATGCTATTTCTACAAAAAATGTTTGTTCTCAACAGCTCGCTGACCATACCAATGTTCCGTGAGCTGTAGATGTGAACATTATTTCAGGGGTTCCTTGAGATCTCAAACTTTTTGCCAGGGGTTCCTCGAAGGTAAAAAGGTTGAGTAACACTGGTGTAGTTCATGAAACTATAGCAAAAATACTTTAAAAATGTTCTAGGCCAGACTGTATTTGTCAGAATGTGGATACGATTTTGCTGAGTACTCAGAATATCGATGAACATATGGCTCTTTTATTTGAGTTGTTTAGCATGTTACAAGCTGAAGGTCTAAAATTGTTGACTGTTGAAAAGTCAAGTGAAAAGTCATGTGCAAATTAGTCAAGGAAAGAGACAATTGTTGCAAGAAACAGTTACACATATCACTGCAATCCCAACTCCAACAACTCATAAGGCATTTCATAAATTTTTGCATAAAATAAATTGTTGCAAAGAGTTTGTACACTGTTTCACAGAAATGGTTAATCCACTATATAATCTTTTGAGGAATAAAGTTAATATAGTTGACCAATAAGAACAGAGAAAGACGTTGAACCAGTACTTGTTACTGCAGAACAGTCTAACACTAGAATAAGAGCTTCAACACAGAATACAGTTATGCATATTTCTAATCTTTTAGAGAGGTGAACAAAGGCATACAAAGGCATAGTTCATTATCATCTCTGGGGTGATCCAAAACCTTTCTTTGTTTGTGAAAGCAAGGATTTGAATCATGACCAAAAGGAGGTGTTGCGTCCTGTCATACCTAAACTTCACAGTACATATGTTTTATAGTTTAGGCCATCTTAGACAGGATAAGGACAGTACATTGGCATACAGAAGTTCTATTTGAAAGAAAATATAAGATAGTATTATTTCACATATAGTTTAACAAATTCACAAAGCTATTGTTGAAAAGAAGAAAAAAAAAAAGTACAAGAATTAATGTAAATATTTTCTCTTTTACATCTCTTTTACAGAAATGGCATCTAAAATCAAATAAATATGAAGGATAACAAGCTTCTATAAAGAGCAAAGAGAATATCAAGAAATTCAAAGTTAAAGAAGAGATTCTTTTGGGAAGAATATTAGACAAAAGATCTATACTTCATATTTATGACTGTTTTATCTTATTCAACAAGGTTTTTATAACCTAACAGAACTTGAAGAAGAAAGTTTACAAGACATATGAAGAAAAAAAATTATCAGAAGAAACTTTATTTATCTTATTCTGATATTATCGTTCATATTAACCACTTAAGGACTAGCCTTGTTTTGGAATTTAGGCGTTTAAAACCGTTTTTTTTGCTTGAAAATTACTTAGAACCCCCAAAAATTATATATTGTTTTTTTTCTAACACCCTAGAGCATAAAATGGCGGTCATTGCAATACTTTTTTTCACACCATATTTGCGCAGCGGTCTTACAAGCGCACTTTTTTTGGCAAAAATTCACTTTTAATAAGACAAAAGTAAATTTTTTTTATATATTGTGAAAGATAATGTTACGCCCAGTAAATTGATACCCAACATGTCGCGCTTCAAAATTGCGCCCACTCGTGGAATGGCGTCAAACTTTTACCTTCAAAAATCTCCATAGGGGACGTTTAAAAAATTCTACAGGTTGCAGGTTTTGCGTTAGAGGAGGTCTAGGGCTAGAATTATTGCTCTCGCTCTACCAATCACGGTGATATCTCACATGTGTGGTTTGACCACCGTTTTCATATGCGGTCACTACTCACGTATGCGTTCTTCTGCGCGAGAGCGTGTCAGGACGGGGCGCTTTAAAAAAAAAAAGGTTCTTATTTATTTTACTTGATTTTATTTATTTTTTCACTGGTGCTTCTCCTCTTTGTGGAAAGGAGGAACAGTGTGGGGTCTATGTTTACCATAATTTCTCTCAGGGGACTTTTAGTCTACTGCTGGAATTTAGGTGTTTAAAACTGTTTTTTTTGATACTGTTGACCACCCGCTCCTTCTCAATAAACTACACTCCCTTGGCCTCCAAGATTCTGCTCTATCCTAGTTCTCTGCCTATCTATCACAGCGCTCCTTCAGTGTTACCTACAACTCTGTCTCCTCCTCTCCGTTGCCCCTTTCTGTGGGGGTCCCCCAAGGCTCTGTTCTTGGACCCCTTCTCTTCTCCATCTACACCCTTGGTCACTTGATAACCACCCACGGCTTCCAATACCACTTATATGCCGATGACACCCAAATCTATCTGTCTACTCCTCACCTCACTCCTTCAGTCTCCTCTCGCATTACTAACTTACTAACTGACATCTCAGCATTGATGTCGCACCACTTTCTTAAATTAAATCTCTCTAAAACTGAGCTATTAATATTCCCCCCCACCAATGCCCCCCTCCATGACTTTTCCATCCAAATCAACAATGCAACCATCAGTCCCTCCCCTCACGCCAGGGTACTCGGTGTAATCCTAGACTCGGACTTGTCATTTCAGCCTCAAGTCCAATCACTGTCAAAAGTTTGTAGACTTCACCTCCGTAACATCTCTAAAATTTGCCCCTTTTTAACAAATGACGCCACCAAGCTCCTCATTCACTCCCTCGTTATCTCTCGCCTTGACTATTTCAACTCCCTTCTCATTGGCCTGCCTCTACATAGGCTCTACCCTCTTCAGTCTATCACGAATGCTGCTGCCAGACTTATCCACCTTACCAACCGTTCAGTGTCTGCCAACCCTCTCCTCCAATCCCTACACTGGCTCCCAATCGCCCAGCAAATTAAATTCAAAATACTAACCACAACTTACAAAGCCATCCACAGCTCTGCCCCGAGCTACATCACCAATCTTGTCTCCAAACATATCCCAAACTGTCCTCTCCGCTCTTCTCAAGAGCTCCTCCTGTCAAGCTCTCTTGTTTCCTCCTCCCATGCTCGTCTCCAGGATTTCTCCAGAGCCTCTCCCATCCTCTGGAACTCGCTGCCTCAACCTGTCCGGCTATCCCCTACTCCTAGCTACCTTCAGGCGATCCCTGAAAACTCATCTCTTCAGGGAAGCCTATCATGTCTCCAACTAATCTTCTACCACTTCCATCAGCTCATTCCCCACAGTTGCAACCTTTTGTATCCCCTCCCCCACCCTATTAGATTGTAAGCTCTTCTGAGCAGGGCCCCCTTAATCCTCTTGTATTTTATTGTATTATAACTGTATTGTCTCCCTTTTTTATATTGTAAAGCGCTGCGTAAACTGTTGGCGCTATATAAATCCTGTAATAAATAAAAATACTGCTGTTATTCTTATTGGGACTGGGGATGACCCGTTGGAGGACCTGAAAGACACGGATTCCTTCCTTTGCTCCACTTGCAGTGTGGAGAAGCAGGTGGCTGCAGGGGATCCATTTTGTAACACCTGCAAACCATCACCAACTATATCCCCCCCCCCCCCCCCCCCCCCCAGCCTTTGGTCTATTGCCAAGCTTTGTTATACCAGGGCCTTTCTCATCCATAGCCTCTCTGGTTTACAATTTGGAAGGTTTTTTGAAGGTAGAACGCAGTCAAGGAAGAAATGCCTGCCCCCCTCAGTGCCCTCAAAGGAGTATGAAGTGGAGTTTTCTCAGGCAGTAGGCACAGTCTCATCACATTGTTCCTCTAGGAACAGTGACAAAGCGCCCACACCAACTTTAATCCAGAAGGGGAAGTTGATGTCGGCACTAATGAAATCAGTCAGGGATTCACCTAAGATTGTGGATATGATGTACCAGTACATTTTGGGATGTATAAGCAATATTGTTCTGCTAAGGTTTTCCCCTACCACAAATTTTACCTATAAAGAGTATAAGCGACCAACTAACTCTTTGCTTTTCCACAGTGCTTTAGTGTTTTACCCATTTGAAGAGGGGTTTAAAAAAGTAAGTGCCTCCCCCTGTGGTTGTTTTTTCAGTTTCTCAGTTAAACAAGGCTACTTTTTCTGGTGGGTAGATCTCTTCCTTTAATCCACTTCGCATCCAGGCCAATTCTGACATTTCTCTCCTACATGTAAAATTCATAATTTTTTTGCTCGAACATTACAAAGAACCCACAAACATTATATATGTTTTTTTAACAAAGACCCTAGAGAATACAATGACGGTCGTTGCAACTTTTTATCTCGCACCGTATTTGCGCAGCAATTTTTCGAACACGTTTTTTTCAGAAAAAAAACAATTTCATGCTTAAAAAAAAAAACAAAACAGTAAAGTTAGCCCAATTTTTTTTTGCATAATGTGAAAGATGAAGATACGCCGAGTAAATACCCAACATGCCACGCTTCAAAATTGCACGCGCTCGTGGAATGGCGCCAAACTTTGGTATTTAATAATCCCCATAGGCGACGCTTTAAATTTTTTTTACTGGTTACATGTTTTGAGTTACAGGGCTAGAATTATTGCTCTCGCTCTAACGTTCGCGGCGATACCTCACATGTGTGGTTTGAACACCGTTTTCATATGTGGGCGAGGCTTACGTATGCGTTCACTTCTGCGTACGAGCTCACGGGGACAGGGGCGCTTTAAAAAAAAAAAAAAACATTTTATTATTGTTAATTTGACTTTATTTTTTGAGTTTGACAGTTAGGAATAAAAGTAATCATTTTTTTTTTTTATCACAAGGAATGTAAACATCCCTTGTAATAGGAATATTACATGATCGGACCTATTTACAGTGAGATATGGGGTCAATAAGACCCCACATCTCACCTCTAGGCTGGGAAGCCTAAAATAAAAAAAAAAAACGATCACAGCTTTCCAGCGGAGGCGGCGCCGTTATTTGAATGCAGAGGCGGGGCGTGACGTCATAACATCGCGCCCGGCCTCCGAACGATCATAGAGACTCCGGCGACCATCTGGTCCGCCGGAAATCTCTATGGTCATCATCTGGGGGCCGGCGGATCCTGTGTCCGACTCACCGATGGAAGCGGTGAGTCGGTAGAAGCACCGGAGGGCGGCGGGAGGGGGGGGCTTCCCCTCCCGCCGCCCATAAGAACGATCAAGCGGCGGAACAGCCGCTATGATCATTCTTATGGTGCAGGGAATCGCTGGCTGAAACCGGCAATATCTGAATGATGTCTGTAGCTACAGGCATCATTCAGATATACCCCCGCAAAATAGAGGCCGTCATATGACGGCCTCCGGATGCGAAGTGGTTAAAGATTCTCCAGACAGGCTTAAGCTGTCACTAGATCTATGTACATGAGCACAAGATCCTTACTATTGTCGGTGTTAGTATGTTAGTACCAGTTTCACAAACCATAAGAGCAAAACCCCTACAACAAGGATTTATTGAAGGAACATGATCCACATGTTTATGTGAATTTATCAGAGTAGCTGGTATAGGGTTTGAAGTAGTTTTGTGATGTAGCGTCTCTGAATCTGTAGTCTCTAGGCTGTAAGCTTCGGTTTTGGTTATTCATTTCTGTAGCTGAAATGTTTTCCATTATGGGTCTGCCATTCATGGGGCTATTGGCTTTTCGGTGCTACGCTGGATGAAATCCATTTTTTTTGTCCACACCTGTTCAGCTGAAGGCTAGGAGACAACTTCAAATATTCAGTCTATTAGCTAAACCAATGGTCTCCAAACTGTGGCCATTTGTTTACCTTTATCCAGCCCTTGGGACACACTTGCCACCACTGATTTTAAGCACTAATTCCTCCCACTGAAACCACCAAGTGGACACTATTCCTCCCACTAATACCAGTGGTGGAGAA
>CM053038.1:142584510-142626233 GCA_028564925.1 Lithobates sylvaticus | reverse complement strand
TTGCAGCGTCAGAACACGAGCTTCAGAACAAGTATCCAGCCTGCTGAAAGATTATTGATCACATTAAGGTAATTATCATCACTCATTTCATTTGTCATGCGTTATATTGACCATGTTTTTTGTATTTTTTATGTTTTATAACCTGGGTATTTTTAAAAATATGACGTCACAAAAAATGTAGGAATAATTATTTATTCACGTATCATAAAATATGATAAAAATATAAACTTTACCTATGTATAAAACATAAATTAACTCTGCAATAACTTACAAAAAAAAATGCCTGTCAAGTAGGCCTCTTCCCTGTTTTTAATCAAAATGTGTCATGTTGGTCCTTAACCATGAACAGACCACATCACAGATTCTGATATGTTTTTTAGAAAGGGGCCTCATAGGAGTATCGAGTTGCGGAAGCTGGGTCATCACTGGCAGTGTGGGGAGCAGGCCTAGCCTCCCCATGTTGACTTTGCCCATGCATACCCTGAGTTTGGGGGGGGGGCCCTAATTGAAGGAAGTGGGGATGGGATGGGATAGGGAAGGTTACTGTGTGGCCCTTCATATCTGGAGATTGGCCTGTCATAACTTGAGGGATATGATGGTGGATTATAGGGGTAAGGATGGTGTTGCTGCTCAGGGTAGTGCGGGTATCTTGGGTAGTGATGGGGAGGTCTTGGTTGGGGCACATTTGGGTATTTAAATGCAGCTTCCTCCTGTGGCTGGGAGAAGGAGTGCAGCATTTTTTCTATATTTTTGCGCATTTCATAGTACTGCTCTGGGGGTATCTTTTTAATTAGTGGTACAAAACTGAACGCCAGGATTGTATCGAGACATAAAAATGCATCCACCTTTCCGGTCATGTTTTTTAACATGTCTAATAAGCGCTCACTTAGGTCTGGTTGGGATAGTGCTGGGCGCCTCCGTGGCACTTTGCCAGGCTGATCAATTTGTGCAGGAGCAGAGGATGGCCCAGGAACAGCCTCCTGCCCCTGAACCTTGTTCTTCTGGCTGAGTTTCCCAGAGACTGGAAGATGTTTGGATTAGTGCTAAATCCTCTGTGTCTTCTGGAATATCAATGGGTGCTTCCTCCTCTGTTTGTTGTTCTTGTTCTTCCTCCAAAACATTTGCTCCTCCCAACTAGATTCTGTCCTGTTTTATATTGTAAAAATTTTCAAAAATTAACTCGGCATATTGATGATTACCAGATTGTGCGTTACATAGATGATGTAAATGAAAACTTACTCCCTCATCTCCACAATGGGTTGTAGAAAATCCAAGTCCCTGGCATACATATAGGGTACCCTATGCGCTGCCCCCGAGCCACTCCTTGTTTCTCTGAGGTGCCTCATATTTTCTGTAAGCATCACGCATGCTACGCCATCTTGTCTGTAAGTAGCGCACTGAAAAATAAAGAACAACATAATGATTTATTTTTTTTTTTTTGCCATTTTAGGTACTTAGCAACAGGAAATTCCTTTGGAAGTTTGCACTATGAATTCAAGGTTGGAAAATCAACGATTAGTGGCATTGTTCATGCTACCTGCCTAGTCATATGGGAAGAACTGAAGGACATTGTTATGAAGAAGCCCAAACCAGAAGAATGGCTGATGATAGCGGACCTATTCTGGGAGAGATGCAACTTCCCCTACTGTCTTGGAGCCATTGATGGCAAACATATATGCATCCTCAAGCCTCCAGCTAGTGGGAGCCAATTTTTTAATTATAAAAAATATTTTTCGTTGGTATTAATGGCAGTGGCAGACGCAAATTATAAATTTATTTATGTTGATGTAGGTTCTTATGGCAGCAGCTCAGATTCTAGTGTATTCTCACATTCCTCATTTGGCCGCATGCTGCGTGACAATACACTAGACTTGCCCAATAATTCTGCCCTGCCAGGGACTACAGAGCCTCTCCTCCCACATGTATTTGTCGGAGATGAAGCTTTCGCACTGTCCCAGAATATGCTCAGGCCTTATTCAGGTCGCTCTCTGACAACTGAAAAAAGAGTGTTTAATTATAGGCTGACTAGGGCACGACGAGTAGTAGAATGTACATTTGGAATTCTTTGCAATAAGTGGAGATTCCTGCATACCTCTATTAACCTGAGTATTAATCATGCGATCAGTGCGATTAAAGCTGCCTGTGCCCTGCACAACTATGTGCGTGAAAGATATGGGTTTCTTTTTGAAGATTCCCTGACCCATAACATGGAGGCAGCACATTGCAATATTCCTAGGAGCAGCACTACTGGTACACTTATTAGAGAAGAATTTAAGAATTTTTTTTTGTCACCAGCTGGGGAGGTGCCTTGGCAGATGAATTCTATTGACTAAAAATAAATATGTATTTTTTTGCTGGATGTAAATGCATGATAATATAATGCGAAGTGTGCTGTATGAAAAGTGTTGTTTGTAATTTTGGCTATGAAAAATAAAACTTTTTTATCTCACATTTGTGGTGTATGTCATATTACTAACCTTAGAAATTATAAGAATATGCATTTATTTAGGCCCTCATCCATCCCTAGATAAAGCTGTTATGTGCACAATGTTTACAGCATGAGAAAGTTGTAGGCTTAGCAGAGATCACACATATAGAGAGAAGGGGATTTTTGAGTTACATGCCACATCCTATAGTACAAGAAAGCAGGGAGGGGGTCCCCTAAGGGTTTGGACTTTTAAGGCATGTAGAATATATAACCCCAGATATAATATGAAGTATTATGTGTTTAATAGAAAAACGTTTTATTACAAAAAATTAATTAATTATACATAGAACATTTGACAAAATATCAGAATAAAAGCTTTTGAAAAATTCGAACAACGATTTTATACATACAGTATATAGATATATATTTTTTTTGTGTAGGCGTTGACTCACACCTGACGCGTTTCGGAGGTTTTTTTGCAAATTTCCTCCTTCTTCAGAGGTAGGAGCACAACATGTCTAATATCTGAAGGATATTACAACAGAACAGTTTGTCAAAAAAAATGAATCTTAATGTATAATGATGCTTTCAAAAAACATAACAATTTTTTGTATAAAGATGTATACATAGGAAAGAGATTCACATACCGTTTACAGAGAGATTTTTCAATGTAGTTAAAAACAGTGGCTGGGAGGAGGAGCTCCTTAGACCAGATTTCTTGAAAAGACAGATTTTGATCAAAAATTGGTGTCCGTATAATGGATATGACCACTTCTAAAGGTTGTGTCATATGTCTAGAATTTGTTGGAATCCCAGAACAGATTGCAAAGTAACTTGGCACGATAACAGCAGGGGGCGCCTGTGAGACACACTGGGGTCGGGTATGAAGGCCCTGGTAGATTTGAAACATGTATAAGTAGTTGTAGATACATAAATGTATGGGTACTGAAAATTTATTTTCACAGACCTGTGTTATAGATCTGTGACGTATCCTCATCAACCTTGCACTGGTGGTGGGACACCAATAAGCATTCAGAAACTATGGAGAGAGGGTCAGAGATGTCCAGATAAAAAATCATCATAGTCACCTATGAATGTCCCTCCCAAATGATCCCCACAGTTAGAACCCCATAGTGTTGGAATGCGATGGGACATATGGATATAGTGTGGCTATATTTAAATGTGTGAATATTATTGAGCCTGATGTACACATATATATGTATATATATATCTTTCTCAATATGTATTGGCCATTATAGGAACGGCTTCTATTATACTTGCATACATGACTAACATGATGGCTCATTTAAGGTTGTATATAATGTTAATATCCCATATAGAAGGCCCCAGCTTCAAAGTAAGTAAAACGTGTCTTATGCACGCCAATGGTGTAGCAAAAACTGCAGAACTAGATAAAATGTAGAGATACCACCCGGAGGACAAGATGAACACAAAGATGTGAAGATTTGGATAGTAAGATTGCTATTTACCTCTTAAGCCGTTTGTACTCCGCTCGTCTCCTCCTCAGACTGGCAATTGCAGTCTGCTGGACGGGACGAGCGGTCTATTTCAATAGAATCCCCGCCCTGCAAACAGCTGTTGTGAGTACAGCTGATTGCCAGGGGAAGGGGAAATGACAGGTACCTCGTATAACCCGGCCCCCCGAGGGCTGCGCGCGCACCCGGGTCCCGCGCACCAATCAATGGTTGCGCATTGTGACCCGGGCACGCCCACTGCTCCCGCCGGCACGTAAGGCTTCATCGACGAGCGACATACGCTCGCCGGGTGAAGCAATATGGAGTCCCGGCGTCGAAAAACGACGCCGGGAACTCCCACCATGCCGCCCGTCCATGTGAAAATGGGCGGGCGGCTGGGCGTGCCGGGCGGTCTCTCAGGACCACCCACATCCTGTACCGCTGCCAAGCGTATGCAAACTCATGGGTATAGTGTTGTCTTGAAGCTCCTTCATCCATACACTGTGTAGCGATTCTTCAATGGATTGAGGGGTAAGCAAAATTTAATGGAGAGAAGAAGAACAAGCAAAACAGTTATACAAATTGCTCATAGCGATTTTATACATAAAGTTACAGAGTAGCACATATTTGTATTTATGTAATGTTTACAGCATGTGGCCTGATACAGATTTGGGGGTGACCACATGCTGTTTGTTAAAATCTAATAAATGAAATTAATGTACACCATCTAAAAAATACAGGACAGCATATACAGGTAGTAAAAGGTAATAAAAAAACTTACATTTGTCAGCCTGAACTTGGGAAGAGCACCTGTTCCACTCTGGCAAGAGGTCTCTGGCAATGTCCTGCCATGCACGTTTTTTGGCAACGTTGTCCTTATATTTAGGATACCGGGTGTCATAAATCATGGGTTTCTCCCTCACAAGTCTGATCAACTCCTCACAATCCACAGATTCTTTCTCCTTTGATGACGCCTTTTCGTCCTCTTTTGGACATGCTGGTTCCATTCTGGATTTCAAAACACACAGGGAAGGAACAGGAAGAAGGGGACGCAAGCCAGATGCGAATCAGATGCGTGCCCATAGAAGATAATGGGCCAGAATTCACACCTGATCCGTCCCGCAACGCACCAAAGACGGTTGCGTGTTTTCGTCAATTCGCATTGCGCATGCACCGGACATATGTGAACGTGCCCCATTGAAAACAATGGGTTTTCAAATGTCCTGCGAATTCGCAGTATTTTGCCCCGCTGCGGATTCGCTATAGTGTGAACCCAGGCTCAGTGTCTTTAATTGTTAATGACACACCAAACACAGAGGCAAACACACATGTGCGAAACAATACATGCTCCCACCATGCTCCCACCATGCTCCTCTCCATGCTCCTCTCCATGCTCCATACCCTCATGGGTATAGTGTTGTCTTGAAGCTCCTTCATCCATACACTGTGTAGCGATTCTTCAATGGATTGAGGGGGAAGCAAAATTTAATGGAGAGAAGAAGAACAAGCAAAACAGTTATACAAATTGCTCATAGCGATTTTATACATAAAGTTACAGAGTAGCATGTGTAGTAGAATGTGTTTGACGAGTGAAAACACTCCAAAAAAAACATGCATGCGGAAATGTGAGTTTTCGCTACATAGAGATGTGACAAGGCCTGAAACAGAGTGTCTCCATCCACTCCCACCTATGTACTTTTGTAAAGATGACCATACACTATGCATATCTCCCAACTTTGAAACTTGAGCATGAGGGACACTTGGGGACAAAGAAGAACACACTGCAGTGAAAATGGGCGTGGCAAAAATTTGCTGAATATTGGCATGCTATAAAAGAGTATGGTTAAATAGAGTTTAAGCTCCCCGTTCACATCGGCGTGATTTGACAGGTCAAATCGCAGCCTATTGCCGGCACTGGCACCGTTCCTGCACTACTTTTGGCAACTTCAGGTACGACTTTAACTGCTTGCTGCCCGCCCACCGTCAAATGACGGCAGGGTGGTGCAGCTCTCGTTCTGGGACGACGTCATATGACAGTGTCCCAGAAAGGCCGCTCTTGTGCGCCCGCAGTGGTGCACGGCGATTGCGGCCGCGCCGCGTTGCTAGGACACGGCGCGACCCCGAACTCTGTAAAGAGCTGCGGCTCTTTAACCATGTGATCGGTCACATGTAAACAAGGAAGTGCCGGTAATCGGCTCGACTCGCCTCGCCTCACACTTTCTTTTTGTGTGAAGAAAATGTTAAAAAATGTGTTTGGGTACAAAGTTGCATGACCGCGCAATTGTCATTCAAAGTGCGACAGCGATGAAAGCTGAAAAATGGCTTGGGCAGGAAGGGGGTGTAAGTGCCTGGTAGGCAAGTGGTTAATAGACATCTGTGCATGAACCCACACAGATGTCTTTCAAGTCGCCCCTAAAGTCGGACTGAAATGCGGCTTTGAAATTGTGCGAGATCAGATGAAGTTGCACGATTTCAAAGCCGTGTTCAATGTGAATGAGGGCTAAGCTACATATGGAATACACTGTACACAGTCTACTGTGCTATGGGTGGGAAATAAACTTACACTAAAAAAAGATTGTGCCATATATATATACAAAGATACAGTTAGGGGCTGAGAAATACTTTGTTTCCAATATTAAGTATACTTAATATCAGAGTCCCCCCACCACACCAGAAGCCCCCCTTTCATATTATGAGCCCCCTTCACATCAGGAGTCCCCTCCTTTCACATTACAGAATATGACCCGTAGATTTGCCAGTTATAATAAAAAATTGTATTAACGTTTATAGGAGAGGGGGTGATAGGAGAGGGGGACCTGGTAGTGTGAAAGGAGGATGGCACATGGGCAGTGTGACAGAAGAGGGCAGTTTGATCAAGCAAGGGGTCCAGGAAGTGTGATGGGAAAGGGGTCCTGGAAGTGTGATAGGAGAGGGGAACCTGGAAGTGTGATAGCAGGGGGACCTGGACGTGTGATAGGAGAGGGGGGCCTGGAAGGGTGATAGAAGAGGGGGACCTAGAAGATTAATAGAAGAGGAGAGACCTGGAAGTGTGATTGGAAAAGAGGACCTGGAAGGGTGATAGGAGAGGGGGACCTAGGAGTGTGATAGGAGAGGGGGACCTGGAAGTGTGATAGGAGAGGGGGACCTGGACGTGTGATCAGGCAGGGGGACCTGAAAGTGTGATTGTAAAAGGGGACCTGGAAGTGTGATAGGAGAGGGGGGCCTGGGCAGTGTGAAATGAGGAGGGCGCCTAAGCAGTGTGACAGAAGAAGGTATTTTGAAAGTTTGATCAGGCAGGGGGATCTGCAAGTGTGATCAGACAGGGGGACCTGGAAGTGTAAGGTTGGATTCACACTAGTCCAGTGCGAATTGCAGCTCCGCTTTCCCTGCAAAGATAAAAATTATTCATTCAGTGGTTCTTCTCCGTCGTAGCTGTGGATTAGCTGACCTGGGGGGGGGAGGTGTAGTGAGGAGGGGGAGAGCATTCGTGTTCAGAACGGAGCACATCTGTGTATCAGATGCGTTCCCATTGAAGATAATGTGCCTACAATGCGCACTGCACTGCCTAGAAAACGCACACAAATGTTGTGCAATGCGGATGCAACGCACATATGTGAACCATACCCATTGAAAACAACATGTTTTCAAATGTTCTGCGTATGTAAGCTGCATCCAATTGGCAATAGTGTGAACCCAGCCTGATAAGTGAGGGGGACCTGGAAGTTACATAATTACATAGTTAGTCAGGTTGAAAAAAGACAAAAGTCCATCCAGCTCAGCCACAAAAAAAAAAAAAAAAATAATATCATACAATACCCAAAAAACCCAGCAGAGCATGATCCAATTTGCTAAAGCAGGGAAAAAAAATCCTTCCTGATCCCCAGAGAGGCAATCGGATTTTCCCCGGATCAACTTTACCTATAAATGTCAGTACCCAGTTATATTATGTACATTTAGGAAAGTATCCAGGCCTTTCTTAAAGCAATCTACTGAGTTAGCCAGAACCACCTCTGCAGGGAGTCTATTCCATATTTTCACAGCTCTTACTGTGAAAAAACGTTTCCATATTTGGAGATGAAATCTCTTTTCCTCTAGACGTAAAGAGTGCCCCCTTGTCCACTTTGTTGACCGTAAAGTGAATAACTCAACACCAAGTTCACTATATGGACCCCTTATATATTTGTACATGTTAATCATACCCCCCCCCCTTAATCTCCTCTTATCAAGAGTGAATAAATTCAGTTCCTCTAATCTTTCCTCATAGCTGAGCTCCTCCATGCCTCTTATCAGTTTGGTTGCCCTTCTCTGCACTTTCTCCAGTTCCCCAATATTCTTTTTGAGAACTGGTGCCCAAAACTGAACTTCATATTCCAGATGAGGTCTTACTAATGCACTTACTAGAGCCATGAACGCCACATATTTTAAAATGTAATTCCGTGAGAGCCATACAATATGTTTAAAACTAAATACAAGTAAATGTGTGCATTTTATGTAAGACCTAAACTTTTAAAGTACAATAAGTCTCTGAAATAAACAATCAGGTGTTCTTTATTAAGAGATAAATCACAGAACAAAGAAATACGGCAAAGTTGCCGAACATGACATGACCTCTGAATTATTTTGAATAACGTTGTTATGCTGTTCCTAACCAATGATGAATAAAGTACTTCTTACCATTAATGCGACTTCTGGTGCTGCATGGTTTTGCTGATGGCTTTGTAGTCTGGTTGATACGTGGTGAGGTTAAGCTTCATACAGGCATTGAGACTTCCATCCGTTAAACGTGATCGTAGGTTGGTCTTAATGTTCTTTTTTTTTAATCGATTAATCGACTAATTTCGATTAATTATAACTGTAATGTTATCATCTCCCCCACTGTAATATCCACGTCATCTCTCCCACTGTAATATCCACGTCATCTCCCTCACTGTAATATCCACGTCATCTCTCCCACTGTAATATCCACGTCATCTCCCCCACTGTAATATCCACGTCATCTCTCCCACTGTAATATCCACGTCATCTCCCCCACTGTAATATCCACGTCATCTCTCCCACTGTAATATCCACGTCATCTCTCCCCACTGTAATATCCACGTCATCTCCCCCACTGTAATATCCACGTCATCTCACCCACTGTAATATCCACGTCATCTCCCCCACTGTAATATCCACGTCATCTCCCCCACTGTAATATCCACGTCATCTCCCCCACTGTAATATCCACGTCATCTCCCCCACTGTAATATCCACGTCATCTCCCCCCCACTGTAATATCCACGTCTCCCCCACTGTAATAGCCACGTCTCCCCCACTGTAATAGCCACGTCTCCCCCACTGTAATATCCATGTCATCTCCCCCACTGTAATATCCATCTCCCCCACTGTAATATCCACATCATCTCCCCCACTGTAATATCCATGTCATCTCCCCCACTGTAATATCCACATCTCCCCCATTGTAATATCCACCTCTCCCCCACTGTAATATCCACATCTCCCCCACTGTACTGACTAACGTCAGTGCGCCGCTCACCTAGGCCACCGATGGGTGTACCAAGATGGCCGTGGCTCCGGAGCTAGGCCGAAGCCGCAGCCTTTCCTATGGGCTCTCATCTGGCTCTCGCCTCTCAATCCGTGGATCGCGTGGTGTGCCATCAAAAGAGCCACATCTGGCTCGCTAGCCATAGGTTTCCGACCCCTGGGATAGGGGGACCTGGAAGTGCAATAAGAGAGGGGGACCTGGAAGTGTGATTGGAAAAGGGTGAAAAGTGTGTCATCGGTTGCTAGGATGCCGGCAGTCCTAGCAACCAATGGCAGCAAACGGGTGGGAGAGAAGCAGATTGCAGGCATACAGTGCTTATAGGAGTGCAGTGTGTGAGAGCACACACTGCACCCATTAAGAATGCCTCAACTGAGCTCCACTACTGCAACTTGTTCAGACAGTGTGCACCGGAACTGCAGCCCAGATCCGCAGGACATAGTTGAAATCTCGGGACGGTCCTGCGGAATCTGGGACGCTTGGGAGGCTTGCACTATGCAATCTGAATGTACAATCTCTGTGCAATTACCTTTTGGATTCACCAGAACTATAGAATAGCGGGACCAATCTGACCAATCCATTCAATTTGTATCAAATCAGGCAGGCCCTTGTACTATATAACTAATGGGAGATCTAAAGGACATTGTACAATCAGATTGTATAGGAAGTTGGTGGAAGGTGGTATTCTAATGAGGGAAGTGTGGTCCAGGGTAGTGGTAGTGGTAGAGGTAACACACCCTCTCACACCCTCTTCTGTGATGCAAATAAAGAAGTGAAGATTTTACACCTCCTGTGGATAATCTAATGCCGCGTACACACGAAGGGACAATCGCGCGGGATTATCCTCTGGACTCAAGTCCAGCGGACAATCCCCTCGTGTGTGGGCGCCGGCGGACTTTTTGGCGCCAAAGTCCGGCGGACCAAAGTTTTAAGTTTGGTTTTAAAATTATCCGCTGGACTTGGCAGTCCGGCGGACAATCCCGCCGTTAGTAGGCTAGTCCGCGGGACTTTTGAAAATGAACGGACTTGCCGCTCATCGGCAAGTCCGTTCATTTAGCACGTGACTTCAGGTTACGTAGCTAGCGCAGGCAGTAAATGCCGCCGCGATAGCTCCGTGACCTGGCATGGATTTAAAGGGAATCCCCACGCCGAAAAACGGCGTGGGGGTTCCCCCCAAATCCATCTCAGACCCTTATCCGAGCACGCAGCCCGGTCGGCCAGGAAAGGGGTGGGGACGAACGAGCGCCCCCCCCCCCTCCTGAGCCATACCAGGCCGTGTGCCCTCAACATGGGGGGGTGCCCTGGGGAAAGGGGGGCCGTGCGGCCCCCCCCACCCCAAAGCACCTTGTCCCCATGTTGATGAGGACAAGGGCCTCTTCCCGACAACCCTGGCCGTTGGTTGTCGGGGTCTGCGGGCGGGGGGCTTATCGGAATCTGGGAGCCCCCTTTTATAAGGGGGCCCTCAGATCCCGGCCCCCCACCCTATGTGAATGAGTATGGGGTACGATGTACCCCTACCCATTCACCTAAGGTGTAAAATGTAAAGTACAAAAACACACACACTTTTGAAAAAATATTTTATTGCACTGCTCCGGGGGTCTTCTTCCGTCTTGGGGGTCTTCTCGCCGGACTCCTCCGCCATTTACCAAGCTCTTTTAGCGAGCGGAGAAGTCCGGCTACCTTCTCCGTCGTTGCCGCCGTCGTCTGGGGGTCTCGATCCGCCTTCGGGGGTCTTCCGGGGGTCTCTTCTGTTCTTGCGGCGGTCGTCATCTTCCGCGCCGACGGCGCCTTCTTCTTCTTGTTCTTCTTCTTGTTCCGATGTTGACCCGTCGATGTCTCTGCCCGGAATGGCAGAGCCGCGCTGCGCTGGGACTTATATAGGGACATGGGGACAGGGTCACATGCTCATGTCACATGGTGACCCCGGCCCCTTGTGATGTCACAGTCCCAGCATCCTCCGGGACTGTGACATCGCAAGGGGGCGGGGTCACCATGTGACATGAGCATGTGACCCTGTCCCCATGTCCCTATATAAGTCCCAGCGCAGCGCGGCTCTGCCATTCCGGGCAGAGACAGCGACGGGTCAACATCGGAACAAGAAGAAGAACAAGAAGAAGAAGGCGCCGGCGGCGCGGAAGATGACGACCGCCGCAAGAACAGAAGAGACCCCCGGAAGACCCCCGAAGGCGGATCGAGACCCCCAGACGATGGCGGCAACGACGAAGAAGGTAGCCGTACTTCTCCGCTCGGTAAAAGAGCTTGGTAAATGGCGGAGGAGTCCGGCGAGAAGACCCCCAAGACGGAAGAAGACCCCCGGAGCAGTGCAATAAAATATTTTTTCAAAAGTGTGTGTGTTTTTTGTACTTTACATTTTACACCTTAGGTGAATGGGTAGGGGTACATCGTACCCCATACTCATTCACATAGGGTGGGGGGCCGGGATCTGAGGGCCCCCTTATAAAAGGGGGCTCCCAGATTCCGATAAGCCCCCCGCCCGCAGACCCCGACAACCAACGGCCAGGGTTGTCGAGAAGAGGCCCTTGTCCTCATCAACATGGGGACAAGGTGCTTTGGGGTGGGGGGGGCCGCACGGCCCCCCTTTCCCCAGGGCACCCCCCCATGTTGAGGGCACGCGGCCTGGTACGGCTCAGGAGGGGGGGGCGCTCGTTCGTCCCCACCCCTTTCCTGGCCGGCCAGGCTGCGTGCTCGGATAAGGGTCTGACATGGATTTGGGGGGAACCCCCACGCCGTTTTTCGGCGTGGGGAGTCCCTTTAAATCCATGCCAGGTTACGGAGCTAGCGCGGCGGCATTTACTGCCTACGCTAGCTACGTAACCTGAAGTTACGTTCTAAATGAATGGACTGCTCCGTGTGTGGGCAAGTCCGTTCATTTTCAAAAGTCCCGCGGACTTTGGCCGGCGGATTGTCCGCCAGAGAAGTCCGCGCGTGTGTGGGCAAGTCCGCATGTGTGTGGGCAAGTCCACATGCTCGGAAAGTCCGGCGAAGCCAGCTGGAAAGTCCGGCGGATTGTCCGCTGGACTAAGTCCGCCGGCAAAAGTCTGCACGTGTGTACGCGGCATAAGTGAGAGAAAAGGATATTGGGATGGCTGGACCAGAAATAGCATTGGAAAACGCTTCTATTTATTATGAAAACTGAAATTCTGCCCAGAAAGGTGAATTTATCCTTTTATCCCAACCACACTTGGTTAAAATAAACAGATGTGTAATCATAATCCCAAGAGTATCCCACTGTATCAGGAGCTAGTCTGTAAAATTTAACTTTACACACCATGCAATGTCTCTTCATAAAAGTCACAACTTATTATCACAATCTTGTGTTAGAATATCCTTCAGCATAGTCATAATGCCTTGTATCAAAGTTTAAATTGAATGTAAATTTCCAAGGAACCCCAGCTGAGCATTATATTAGCTGAGTCATATAGTACAAGTTTTTAGGACTAATATATAAACATTATCAATACTTTTTAGTGATTAATCTCTGTTCTGGGCTGCATAAGGGGCTTGAATCAGTGGGGGTGGAGATACAGCCATACACTAATCTTCCCGCTGAATGGCTGCGCAGAGTTGATGTGTCAGCACATGTCTGACTATTGGATTACAGGAAGCACAGCCAGAAAACTGACCATGCTAGGATGGATATGCTCTCATGCCTAGCATGGTCAGTTTGAAATAGGAAAGCAGGGGGGCTGGCAGGATCACCAGGTATTTCACACAAAGGAAGCAATACAAAGCGAACAGGCTCATTTTCAACACAAGTACATACTACAATATACACATACCAAGAATATTAAATGTTGGGCTAATACATTCTTTAAATGCTAAGTTTACCTTTCATAACATGTTACATCCGTGTCCAGGGTGTAACATGTTACCAAATAACTCTGACAACTCTGACCAAGAAATAAGAGAATGTAGCTGCCTAAAGTTGTTTCACATTTAACAGCCCCTATTCCCCTAAGGCAAGCAGGCCTAGCGATACTTAGCGATAGTTGCCCCATGCCTTTCACACTGGTACATTATCAATCCAAGTAGTAGAAGAACCTGAGCAGAGGTAGTCCGAAATCGATACCTCTGGCACATGGGGGCAACCATGTACCATGTAGAAAATTATGAAGGCTAGTGCCTCAGTAGGTGATAAAAATAGTCCACACAACAAACCAAATGTGGGGAATCAATTCATTGAGGATAATACAGTATTCTTGGGCAGTCACTAGGTCAATCCTGCAAGGGGGTGTAAACACTGGAAAACCACAAAAGAGACAAGGTACCTCCTAAGAGTATCAGTGGGTCAGAAATTGATATCACATTTGTGGAAGATGCTCACCCCTTAAATTTTCGGAAAAAACACAGTATTGTGTATTATGGCAATTAGGCATAACCAACTTTCTTCCACGTGGGAAAGATGATTGAAAACATTTTTCCCAAAAGATCTAGAATAAGTAAACATCAGATTTCTGTTTAAGTGAAGGAGAATGACTTCTAAGTACAGCAATTATAACACTGAAGGCAGACTAATGGAAAGGCTCACCTGGTTAAAATGCCGGGTAAGCAAGCTACAGCAACATTTCTTTTTAAAATGTGTTTGTGCACAAATCGAAATGCGGGAGGTACTCAATCCATTTCAAAGCAGTTGAATTAAAAATCCAATTTAATAGAATGAACAGTAAAAAACAGAAAAAAAAAGACACATTTCAGAGGGAACATTGCTCTCTTCAGGATTTACTACTTCTGAAGACAGAGCAGTGAACGCTCTGAAACGCATCGAGTTTGAAAACAGTTACTGGTGGAACCAGAATCCAGGATGCTGAGAGACGCTGAAATCTAGACTGGAAAGAGATTTGGACAGCTAAAAAGAGTTTATTACTGCTGGGGAAAACGTATTGCCCATGTGGGAATCTAAGTACCTGTATCTGGTGTTGAAGCTCATCATCAAGCAATTGTGCCCGGTTTGGATCCATCTCTGCAGTGTGAGCTTGTGATAATGCAATGCTTGCTTATGTACAAGAGGTCAGAGAATATAGCTGGTAGCTTCGCCTTTGATGGCCCCTGTTCCCTATAAATAAAATAGGCCTAGCTGTACTTCATTGCCCCAGATCTAATTACATTGTAATTCCCCCCCCCCCATTGGGGGAGGGGGGCATTTTGAGGGGAAAGGGGGAGGTAATTTTTTGGTTGTAAAGTGGCCGTTGAGCTATGCATCCCTGATCCCTACACTCTGTACACTCCTGAACTCTGCACTCTGTTACATAGATACATAGTAGGTGAGGTCGAAAAAAGACACAAGTCCAACCTATGTGTGTGATTATATGTCAGTATTACCTTGTATATCCCTGTATGTTGTAGTCGTTCAGGTGCTTATCTAATAGTTTCTTGAAAATATCGATGCCCCCCCGCTGAGACCACCGCCTGTGGAAGGGAATTCCTCATCCTTGCTGCTCTTACAGTAAAGAACCCTCAACATAGTTTAAGGTTAAACCTCTTTTCCTCTAATTTTAATTCCTGGCCACGTGTCTTGTTAAACTCCCTTCCGAAAAAAAGTTTTATCCCTATTGTGGGGTCACCATCACCAGTATGGCATTTGTAAATTTAAATCATATCCCCTCTTAAGCTTCTCTTCTCCAGAGAGAATAAGTTCAGTGCTCACAACCTTTCCTCATAACTAATATCCTCCAGACCCTTTATTAGCTTTGCCCTTCTTTGTACTTGCTCCATTTCCAGTACATCCTTCCTGACGACTGGTGCCCAGAAATGGACAGCATACTCTAGGTGCGGCCGGACCAGAGTCTTATAGAGCGGGAGAATTATCATTTTATCTATGGAATTAATCCCCTGTTTAATGCATGCCAATATTCTGTTTTCTTTGTTAGCAGCAGCTTGGCATTGCATGCCATTGCTGTGCCTATCATCTACTAGGACCCCCAGGTCCTTTTCCACCCTAGATTCCCCCAGAGGTCCCCCCCCCCAGTGTATAGATTGCATTCATATTTTTTGCCACCCAAAAGCATTATTTTACATTTTTCTACATTGAACCTCATTTGCCATGTAGTTGCCCACCCCATTAATTTGTTCAGATCTTTTTGCAAGGTTTCCACATCCTGCAGAGAAGTTATTGCCCTGCTTAGCTTAGTATCGTCTGCAAATACAGAGATTGAACTGTTTACCCCATCCTCCAGGTCGTTTACGAACAAACTAAATAGTATTTGTCTCAGCACAGAACCCTGGGGGACCCCACTACCCACCCCTGACCATTCCAAATACTCCCCATTTATCACCCCCCTCTGAACTCGCCCTTGTAGCCAGTTTTCAATCCATGTACTCACCCTATGGTCCATGCCAACAGACCTTATTTTGTACAGTAAAAGTTTTTGGGGAACTGTGTCAAATGCTTTTGCAAAATCCAGATACACCACATCTATGAGGTTTCCCGATATCTAGATCGCAACTCACCTCCTCATAGAAGGTTAATAGATTGGTTTGGCAAGAACGATTCTTCATGAATCCATGCTGATTACTGCTAATGATACCGTTCTCATTACTAAAATCTTGTATATAGTCCCTTATCATCCCCTACAAGAGTTTACATACTATTGATTTTAGGCTAACTGGTCTGTAATTCCCAGGGATGTATTTTGGGCCCTTTTTAAATATTGGTGCTACATTGGCTTTTCTCCAATCAGCTGGTACCATTCAATTCAGTAGACTGTCAGTAAAAATTAGGAACAATGGTCTGTCAACTTCTTGACTAGGTTCCTTAAGTACCCTCGGGTGCAAGCCATCTGGTCCCAGTGATTTATTAATGTTAAGTTTCCCAAGTCTAATTTGAATTCTGTCCTCTGTTAACCATGGAGGTGCTTCCTGTGATGTGTCATGAGGATAAACACTGCAGTTTGGGTTAGCCCCCCTATTCCCTCGTGAAGACTGAGGAGAAGAATAAATTCAATACCTTTGCTATCTCCTCGTCCTTTGTAACCAGATGTCCTTCCTCATTCTTTATGGGGCCAATATGTTCTGTCCTACCTTTTTTACTGTTTACATACTTAAAGAATTTCTGGGGTTTCTTTTGCTCTCCTCCGCTATGTGTCTTTCATGTTCTATCTTAGCCATTCTTATCGCACCCTTACATTTCTTGTTGCATTCTTTATCAAGTCTGAATGCTGATGATGATCCCTCAACCTTGTACTTATTGAAGGCCTTCTCCTTTGCTTTTATATGCATTTTTACATTGGAGTTAAGCCATCCAGGACTTTTGTTTGCTCTTTTAAATTTATTACCCAATAGGATGCATTGGCCAATGCCCTTATTTAATATGCTCTTAAAGCAAACCCATCTCTCCTCCGTGTTCTTTGTTCCTAAGATTTTATCCCAATTTATGCCTTCTAGCAAGTTTCTTAGTTTAGGAAAATTGGCTCTTTTGAAATTCAGTGTCTTTGTATTCCCTTTATGTTTCCTATTTGTGTGATTTATACTGAAGCCAATTGACCTGTGATTGCTGTTAACTAAATTGCCCCATATTTCCACATCTGTTTTAAGGTCTGTATATTTGGTAAATCAGTAGATCCAGTAACGCTTTATTTCTAGTTGGTGTGTCTACCATCTGAACCATGAAACTGTCCTGCAAGACATTCAGGAACTGGCGAGCCTGAGACGAATGTGTGGTTCCCTCCGCCCAGTCTATGTCTGGATAATAAAAATCCCCCAATATAATAACACTTCTCATCCTTGCTGCTAATCCAAATTGTGATAGGAGATCTGTCTCCCCTTCCTCCCTCAGGTTAGGGGGCCTATATCATACTCCCAGTATGTACATAGCACGCTCCTGAACTCTGCACTCGGTATGTAATGCACTTAGGGTTGCCACCTTTTCTTCAAGTCAAACCCGAACACTTCAGCAGCACACAGCAATTTTGTTTTGTAGTATAAACTATACATATATTTTGCTATTAAATAACATTTCTATGAAGTCAATAACACGAATCACCCTTTACATCAGAGTCCAGAGTTCCACTTTTACATCTGAACTCACAGAGTTCCCTTTCACTGTAAGGGGGGACTCTGCAGACTCTGATGTAGGGAGAACACTGGGGACTCTAACATAAGGGATGCTCTGGGAACCCTGATTCAAGAGGGAACACTGAGAACTCTGATGTACGGAGGGGACTCTGAACGGGGAACACCTGTGGCCTCTGGTGTAAAGAGGAACTCTAAAGTAAGGGGTGCTCTGGGAACCCTAATATACATTCATGTACTCACTCAGAGGCAGGGTATGGAAGGGGGAGACTTCAGTCACAGACAGAGATTGATGGTGAGCTCACTCACCCCTTGGCAGTCAGCACCTCTCATCCAGATGTATCTGAGGCTGCTGGACTTCAAATTTCCAGCCCACACTTTCCTTTTCTAAGGAGTGTGGGCAGACACAGAGGGGTAGGGCTGAGAGGAAAAGGTGCAGATCAAGCCCCCTTCCCCAAAGCACCCACCCCCCCATGTTGAGGGCATGCGACCTGGTACGGTTCAGGAGGGGGGGGGGGCGCTAGCTCGTCCCCACCCCTTTTCTGACCGGCCGGGTTGCGTGCTCGGATAGCCATTTTTTCATGCGCGAGCGTGACGCGCGCCCGGCGCCAAATTTAAAAAGGGAATAAATACCTTTTTATTCTACAAGCACTGCAGCACTCAGGAACCTCGTTTTTTTCTTCTGCAGATCCCCTCAGCTTACTCTTCATCAGGTAAGTGCCTTACATTGTACTGCACTACCCCCCCCCCCCCTTACCCTCCTGTTTCTTCTGTCTTTCTAGGCTGTCTATCCCTTTTTTCCATGGAGACCACTGCCCCAAAAAGAGAGCTGAGGTCACTAATGCTACCTAAATGGTCAGCCCGTCAGGTCCTCAAGATCCTCCAAGTCTGGACGCAGAGGGTCCTCGCGGGGAAGAAGCCGCTCAGGCCACACTGGAGGCATCAGCAGGCTTCGACTTCTCCCTTATCGAACCCTTCGTGAGGTCTGTGAAGGAGGCAATAAACTGGGATGAACCCCAGGAGATCCAACAAAAACTGAAGAAATACTTCCCCAACCTCAGACGAGATCCGGAGGCCTTTCCCTTCATCGAAGAGCTTGACAATCTCATTAGGGAGGAATGGCAGAGGCCTGATAAAAAATCAAGTCTCAACAACAGGCTTGCTAAACTGTATCCCCTTAAGGAGCCCAAGGTGAAACCACTGGTGACCTCGCCTGTAGTAGACGCATCCCTCATGCGCCTGGCCAGGCACGTGACGCTTCCTATCGAGGACGCCGTGACCTTCAGAGACGTCCTAGATAGGAAGATCGATACGGATCTGAAGAGAACCTATCTAGCGGCAGGAGGCGCATGCAGGCCAGCAGTGGCCCTCGCGGCCGTGGGGAAAGCCATCTCCAGCTGGTCGGCCAGCACCGAAAAACTTATATCAGAGGGTGCAGACCAGGACAAATTAGTCAAGGCCCTACAGGAGCTAAGACTGGCAGGAGACTTTGTGGCAGAGGCTTCTGTAGATGTGATAAAATCTACATCCAGGGCCATGCTGTCCTCCGTCATGGCCAGACGAGCTCTCTGGCTAAAGCCGTGGGCGGCAGACCCGGCCTCCAAGTCCAACTGGTGCCGCATCCCTTACGTCGGCGAAAACCTTTTCGGGGCAAAGTTAGATTCAGCCATATCCAAGGTGACTGGTGGGAAATCAGGGCTTATCCCCTCAGATAGAAGGCCCAAACAGCAGAGGCCTCCTCCCTTTAGGCGAAATCTCCCCTAAAAGTACAGGGACGCTAAGGCCTACAGGCCTGGCAGGGAGTATAGGAGGAACTGGAAGAACCCTCAGCCATCTTTTTCGAGGTTCCAGAAACCCACGACTTCTGCGTCCACCGACCAGAAGTCTTTTTGAAGGTGCGCCCGCAGCAGTAGTGGGAGCCAGGCTCTCAAAATTCAGGCTGCTCTGGGCGGAGACCATAAGAGACCCCTGGACGGTGGCCACCGTCCGGTTCCGGCACAGGTGGTCATATAGGGGACGGCCCCCGGGGGATAATTTTTGCCCGACCAGGCTCCCATCCTCTCGAGAAAAAAGGATGCTATTGTTGGACTACGTCCAGGAGCTACTTCAG
The DNA here is from genome assembly GCA_028564925.1 of Lithobates sylvaticus. Lineage (NCBI taxonomy): Eukaryota > Metazoa > Chordata > Amphibia > Anura > Ranidae > Lithobates > Lithobates sylvaticus. The sequence goes on along the minus strand of CM053038.1, from coordinate 142,606,650 downwards.
AAAAGGGCGGTAGTAGAGGTGCCCCGACCACAAAGAGGCCAGGGGTTTTACTCCCCTCTGTTCCTGGTCAGAAAAATATCTGGGGACTTGCGCCCTGTCCTGGACCTAAAATTCCTCAACCATTCCATCCGGGTGGAATCCTTCAAGATGGAGAGTCTACAGTCGATCCTCCAGGCCATAAACTTGGAGGACTGGATGCTGTCCATAGATCTCCAGGATGCATACTTGCATATCCCCATCCATATAGCCTTTCAAAAATTTCTCAGATTCTCGATAGATCACCACTATTACCAGTTCCGAAGCCTCCCGTTCGGAATCTCCACCGCTCCCAGGACATTTACGAAGGTCCTTCTTCCGGTCATTGCTGCCTTGAGGGAGAAAGGTCTAAGGGTCCACCACTACTTGGACGACATTCTCCTCCTCTCGAACAGCCAGGAGTCCCTCATACAGCACAGAGAGATCCTAGTCTCCACGCTGCAGGGCCTGGGGTGGCTTATCAACTGGAGGAAGAGCAACGCTCAGCCCACTCAGAGGATGGTCTTCCTGGGAGCCTTACTAGACACCGGGCTAAAACACCATACAGCTACCCCCAGAGAAGGTCCCTCCTCTGGACAGGAAAGTAAGGAGGGTGATTTCATCAACACCTCTATCAGCCAGAGTGTGCCTCAGCCTCCTAGGTTCCCTGTCAGCAACCATCCCGATGGTTCAGTGGGCGCAGTGGAACGCGAGACCCCTTTAGATCTCGTTCCTTCACCAATGGGACGGCTCATCCATGTCCCAATTAATCCATATCCCTCGAGAGGTCAAGCGATCTCTAGAGTGGTGAACTCGTCCCCGCAATCTAAACAGATGCAGACACATTGTCTGTCCCCCTCACACGCCAGTCTGGAAGGATGGGGGGCAAACTACCTTCAGCATAGGGTCGCTGGCCATTCAGAGCACGGGACTCCGTCTCCAATGTACTGGAGATGAGGGCAGCCTTCCAGGCCCTTCTGGCCTTCAGTCCTCTTCTAAGAGGGAAACAGGTCCTCTTAAGAATGGACAAGGTGGCTGTTGCCTATATCAACAGACAGGGGGGCATCAGGAGCTCCACCATGCTGCAGGAGGTTCGCCCTGTGATGGAATGGGCACAACAGAACCTTCTGGATCTGAGGGCAGCCTACATTCCGGTCGTCGAGAACTTACTAGCAGACTCTCTCAGCAGGGACTTCATCTCGAACAACGAGTGGTCCCTGAGCCCTCAAGCCTTCACCCTCATTTCCCAAACTTGGGGCCCCCCCACATAGACCTGGCTGCGACCCCAGCGAACTCGAAATGCCAGAGGTTTCTGTCGAGGATCCCCTTCCCCGCAGCAGAGGGAACAGACTGCCTCCAACACCCCTGGGAGTTTCACCTGGGCTACATTTTCCCCCGACCCCCTGATAGCGAGATTCCTCCTGAAACTCAAGAGGACAACAGCACTAGTAGTGGCCGTAATACCATTCTGGCCCAGGAGGCCGTGGTTCACCACCCTTCTACAGCTGAACACGGCAGACCCTCTCCTCCTCCCGCTATCAGCCGATCTGCTTTCTCAAGGTCAGCTGCTTCACCCCAACTCGGGGAAGCTACACTTGATGGCCTGGAGACTGAGAGGGCTAGATATTTAGACCAGGGCTGTTCCCAGAGGGTAATTGATACACTGCTCCAAGCCAGAAAACCCACCATGAACAGCACCTACCGAAGGGTGTGGGAGAAGTTTGTTTCCTACGCCCATCAACAAGGCTGGGATCCATCCTCCCTACTGACATCCCAAGTCCTAGAGTTCCTGCAGTCAGGTCTGGACAAGGGTCTTGGCTCCAGCACTCTGAAGGTGCAGGTCTCAGCCCTATCCGCCCTGACCGGGGTCAAGTGGGCGCAGGACCCCCTCATCATCCAGTTTCAGAGAGCATGCCTCAAGTTAAGACCGCCTAGGAAGCCTTCATTCCCGGCCTGTGACCTATCGGTCATTCTGGAAGCCCTATCCAAAGAGCCCTTCTTCCCACTAGAGAACATCTCCCTTTGGGATCTCACACTGAAAGTTACCTTTCTAATAGCGATAACTTCAGCAAGGGTCTCCGAGATACAAGCCTTACTGGCCAAAGATCAGTACCTGGTCATCTATCCGGACAGGGTAATCCTGAGACCCTCGGACCGCCTGATTCCCAAGGTATCCTCTTCATTTCATTTCAATCAAGAAATTAGCCTACCAGCACTTACCACATACCAGGGTGATCCTCACCCCCTGGACGTCAAGAGCAACATCCTGGCCTACCTTTCAGCTTCCAAATCCATCAGGAAGTCTGAAAACCTACTGATTATCCCACATGGCTTTAGGAAAGGCCAGGCAGCGTTGGCTCGCACTATTGCTTCATGGCTAGTGAAGACCATCAAGAAGGCCTACTCACTCAGCACCATACAAATTCCTGATGGCTTAAGGGCACACTCCACCAGTGGCAACCTCATGGGCAGCCTATTGTAGCGTCTTGGCGGAAACCATCTGCAGAGCCGCCACCAGGAATACCTTCATTTCCCATAGAGTGGATTCTGCATGCCTAACAACCACAGATTTCGAAGTCCATTATCCGAGCCAATTCTTCTATTCCTTGTCAATAAACTTATCTTGCTTGCATATTCCCACCCAGTCTGCGAGTTACTCCCCAAGGTATATGCTGCCATGATGCGACAGGAAAACGGAAAATTGTATACTTACCTTTCCGCAATTTTCCTTTCCTGTCGCATCTTCATGGCAGCATACTTTGCCCACCCTTTTTAAAAGGTGATTCATATGTACAGAGAATACTGGGGCGGGTCCATATCGCCATTTTATAGTTATGTGGTCCTATCAGGTTGTGGAGGCGGAGTCACAACCCAAGGTATATGCTGCCATGAAGATGCGACAGGAAAGGAAAATTACGGAAAGGTAAGTATACAATTTTCCGTTTTCATGTAGCGCGACTTGGGGCGACTTGAAGTCAGATCCAAAGTTGCCCCTGTGTGAATGGACTCTAAAGCCCCATACACACGGTCGGATTTTCCGATGGATTCTGTCCTATCAGACAATGTTGTCGGAAATTCCGACCGTGTGTAGGCACCATCGGACAGTTTCCATCGGATTGTCCGACGGATAAAGTCCTATCTCCTGCTGGATAGATTTTTTGACAACAAAGTCCGATCACACCAAATCCGATCGTGTGTAGCGAATTCCGACAGACAAAGTGCTACGCATGCTCAGATCACATTACAAGACCAAAGCTATTGGCTACTAGCCTCTACGTAGTCCCGTCGTAGGCAACAAACGTCACCACGTTCAGAATGATCGGATTTTCCGACAACTTTGTCCGACCGTGTGTATGCAAAACCAACATCGGACAAAGTACGACGGACATGATCCGACGGACCTGGTCCTCGGATAATCCGCGCGTGTGTATGGGGCTTTAAGGTTCTTTGATTATACATTATGTGTATATTTCCTAAAGTGAACAATTAAAACCTGAAATGTCACCCTGTATCTCTCTTACACACAAGTAGTCATACATCCTTCTTTGAAACTAAATAATTGTACTTAGTTCATGTATTCTAATTGCTCTTTGCATTATTTAAACTAGCTGTGGGTTGAGGAAGGGTGTGTTTAGGCACTGTGCACTCTGTTATACCAATACATGATCTAAAAGGCGCTTAAAAACCACTACCGTTGATGAGTTGCTGTTATCTTTCCAATATTTTTCAGGAACTCACTAAGCGTCAGTTCACTCATTATAAGCTATAAAATTGCCCTAGAGATGGATATTTTATGCCAACAAACACTTCACTTCAAACTTGACTTTCCCCTGTGAAACGCATGCAGTCCATGTATACTGATAGTTAGATGTCAGCATTGGTTAAAGATTTGTCTCAAAGTTCTTTAAAGAAGAATCTATTAATTTATTTACCTTTAAAGCGAAATTGAATGAGTGAATTTGGTATTTGGTTTTTAGCAGTTTCAGTAATGATGTATTTGAGCAGAGTGGTGAGTTTCAGACAGTGGGAGGCTGCGCGTAGTAAAGGGTAAAGAGGGAATGTCAGTGTTCCTGTGCATTTTTTAAGTAGTTGAGATCTTAAAGAAAATCCACAGAGGGAAATGGGGAAAGGAGGGGGCTTTGTGAAACTAAAAGGTATATATAAAATGAAGCATTTTAAAAACATTCTTAAAAATCTCCCCTATAGACATGACAATGTCTGGGAGCGACAGTGAACACAATGAATACTGTAAACCTGCAATGGATAAAAAGAGAGAAAAGATACCATATAGCACCGATTTTGATTGTATGCTACCAAAAGGTACCATCGAGTTTCGACCTAGATGGTCTTCTTCAGGGAATTGCCTTTGCACAACACATCAGGAAAGCTCTAGGACAGAAATATACTGAGTATACACATGTAAAAATACAAAAAATACATGCATGTCAAGGAAGACATTCTCAAATACACTTACATACCCAATGGAGTTTTTGCAGAAAAGCAGGTTGTATGATGTTAAGGGTCCCCAGGGACAGGAAGGACTGTAAGATGGAAAAAAGGGATGTTAGCCAGTCATCAGAAAAAGACACTACCTGAGATAATATCAAAAAGTATATATGAGCTAACAACCTCAACATATAAAGAGTATGTGGCAATAAAGAGTGTAAAAAGACTCGACAACCGTACCTTGTGTTAGAGAGAAAAAATCCAGGAATGTAGATTGGATTCCTGATCAAAAAGGCATAAAAAGCATCATGGCCAATGGCCTCTGGTTCACCAAACAGTCAGCTTGTTAGGGCCTTTCATATGCGATCTGTGAAAGATGTCAATAAAGCAAAACAAGGAATCTAAGGAAGACTTAAAACAGAGGAACAAAAAGACAGCCTCTGATCGCCACCTCTCCCTTTTTCCCCCTGCTCTGAACTGGACTGCAGCGGGGGGGGGGGGGGGGGGGGGAGTATAAGTGCAAGAAAGGGGAGAGGTAATATGTCTAATTGCGTCTAGGGCATTGGCTCAAGCACACTTTGATAAGATGATAAGATGAAATATATATAGCTGACCTGATCACTGCAAGCTGCCCAGGCCCTGAAGCAGCAAAGCAAGCCTAAACCAAAAAATGTTTCCATCATGCCTTACACTTGTTATCAGCTTCTTCTCCTGATATAGTTTAGTGAGCTGCAAACGTCTACTCGGGGCCGACGCTCCCACTAGGCGAACTAGGAAGTTGCCTAGGGCGCACTGCCACCTAGGGGCGCAGCCACAGCCGCTTGGTCCCCTCCAGAGGATCGGTTCCCCCCTGGCGGCTGGTGGCTGGTGCAGACTGTAGCGAGAGGTGGCCCCATATGGCTGGCTGCAGAGTCGCTGGCCGGGGAGAAGGGGCAGGCAGATCTCCCCCTTCTCCAGACTAAGCCAGGGGCGACCATACTGATGTCCAGCAGCCATGGGTGTCAGCTCTCTGCCCGCCCCGCCTCCTTCCCTGGGTGATGTGCAGCCATTGAAGGAGCAGGGCGGGCGGCATTATGCATAGAGACAGCCAGGATGGATCCACCCAGGCCCGGACTGGCCACAGGACAAACGCAGGGCCGAGGCCGCCGGGCCATTTGTCCTGGAGCCTCTTATACCAGTCTCTCCGCCGCCGGAGCCGGGGGGGGGAATGATCAGCTGAACAGGGTGGAGCTGGAGGAGGTCTCCCATGCGTGACTGGTGACACAGACTGCCGCCCGCTGCCTGACAAGCTGGAAAGAAGTGCCCCAAGGTAAAAACTTGTCAGGTGGTGGGGGTAGCGCTGGGGATGAAGGCTTCCAGTCAGACCTTATTATTGGTGTGTGACCCCCCTCCACTTGGCTGCACCTGCCCTCCTATCCACCTGGCTCCATCCCATCACCTGGCTCCATCCCTCCACCTGGCTCCATCCCTCCACCTGGCTCCATCCCTCCATCTGGCTCCATTCCATCCCCTGGCTCCATCCCTCCACCTGGCTCCATCCCATCATCTGGCTCCACCCTCCCTCCACCTGGCTCCATCCCATCACCTGGCTCCATCCCTCCACCTGGCTCCACCCCTCTCCTGTCCACCTGGCTATATCCTCCCTCCACCTGGCTGCACCCCCTCTCCTGTCCATCTGGCTATATCCTCCCTCCACCTGGCTACACCCCCTCTCCTGTCCATCTGGCTATATCCTCCCTCCACCTGGCTTCACCCCCTCTCCTGTCCATCTTGCTATATCCTCCCTCCACCTGGCTGCACCCCCTCTCCTGTCCATCTGGCTATATCCTCCCTTCACCTGGCTGCACCTCCCCTCTCCTGTCCGCCTGGCTGCACCTCCCCTCTCCTGTACACCTGGCTGCACCCTATCTACTGTCCTCCTGGCTCCATCCTTCCCCCTACCTGGTTACACCCCCCTCTCCTGTCCACCTGGCTCCATCCTTCCCCCCCCACCTGGCTGCACCCTCCTCTCCTGTCCACCTGGCTATAATCTCCCTCCGCCTGGCTGCACCCCCTCTCTGTCCACCTAGCTTTATCCTCCCTCCACCTGGCTGCATCTCCCCTCTACTGTCCACCTGGCTGCACCCCTCTCCTGTCCACCTGGCTGCACCCTATGTACTGTCCACCTGGCTCCATCCTTCCCCCCACCTGGCTGCACCCTCCTCTCCTGTCCACCTGGCTATGTCCTCCCTCTGCCTGGCTGCACCCGCTCTCATGTCCACCTGGCTATATCCTCCCTCCACCTGGTTGCACCCCCTCTCCTGTCCACCTGACTCCATCCCTCCACCTGGGTCCATCCCTCCACCTGGGTCCATCCCTCCACCTGGCTCCATCCCTCCACCTGGCTCCATCCCATCACCTGGCTCCATCCCTCCACCTGGCTCCATCCCTCCACCTGGCTCCATCCCTCCACCTGGCTCCATCCCACCACCTGGCTCCTTCCCTCCACCTGGCTCCATCCCTCCACCTGACTCCACCCCCTCTCCTGTCCACCTCTCCTATATCCTCACTCCACCTGGCTGCACCCCCTCTCCTGTCCACCTGGCTATATCCTCCCTCCACCTGGCTGCACCCCCTCTCCTGTCCATCTGGCTATATCTAGAGTAGGCTGGTTCAGCAGGGAACTGCAAGGCAAAGTAAGCCTAGGAGCCAGGAAGCTTGGCATTTTCTGTTGTATGAATTTACTGGAGAAGAACCCCTGTGTGGGAAAACGTGTTTAAACTTTTATTTTGTTCCTGTTAATAAAAATGGGCTGCCATGGCCTCAAACCTGATAACTGACTGCTGTGGACTCACTACGTGAAGACGCCACTATCACAATATATATAATATAATTAATATATAGATATATATATATATCATTTACTCTTCATTTAGCGTAGATTAGATATTCAGTGTAGAATCTATATTCAGTCAGAACAAGCAGTATATTTGAGAGATATATATATATATATATATATATATATATATATATATATATATATATATATATATATATATATATATATATATATATATATACACACACACATATACACAGCCTAGCGTTATGTGACCCTGCCCCATCTGACGTCACATAACGTCAGAAGGGGTGGGGTCACTTGGTTAAGTCAGCAGGTGGCCCTGCCCTTGGCTATATAAGAGCTGTCAAAGCAAAAAGACGGCAGTCGGCAGGACGCCTCCCATGCAGGCAGAGTTTTTCTGTTTTTTTTATATAAAAATTTTTTTTCCGGACACCGGAATTAAAGATGGATGGACAACGTGGGACACTTTTTTTTAAATAAAGGAATTGTCTCCTGTCATTTTTACTTTTTTGACACTTTTTTTTTGGTGAATGGGTAGGGGTACCCCTACCCATTCACATAGGGTGGGGCGAGATCTGGGGCCCCCTTATTAAAGGGGGCTTTCCGGATTCCAATAAGCCTCCTGCCCACAGATCCCCACAACCACTGGGCAAGGGTTGCGGGATGAGGCCCTTGTCCCCAAGCTCCTTCCCCATCTTCCATCTTGAGGGCATGTGACCTGGTATGGTTCAGGAGGGGGGTGCTCTCTCTTCCCCCCTTTTCCTGCAGCCTGTCAGGTCGCTTGCTCAGATAAGGGTCTGGTATGCACGCCACGCCATTTATTTTTTTATTATTTGGCGCAGGGTTCCCCTTATCATCCATAGCAGACCTGAAGGGCCTGGTATGGATTTTGAGGGGGACCCCCATGCCATTTTTTTTTACCAGACCCAAGGGGCCTGGTAATGGACTGGGGGGGGGGGAACACTACGTTTTTTTTCAATGATTTTTTATGTATATTGCTGGGATCCGGCAATACGTTACAGCCGTGAACAATATTAAATTACATTTTTTCCTTTAGAAATGTAATTTTGCTGCAGGACTGTTATAAAAAATGCACTACTTTACAGGCAGACCCCCCAGGCATGATATTAAAGGAATATTTCATTTTTATTGTTTCACTTTAAGCATTATTAAAGTCACTGCTTCTGAAAAAACATCTGTGTTTAAAACTTTTTTTTGCATTGATACATGTCCCCTGGGGAAGGAACAAGGTCCCCATACACTTTTTACGGCAATACCTTGCATATAAGCCTTTAAAATAATCCCTTAGATTTTTCACATTCGTGTCCCATAGACTTCAACGATGTTCACACAAATTTTTTGTATGTTTGCATGTTCCGGTACGAACTGGGGTTTTTTCGTCTCATCCCTATTGACAACACACACGTCAGTAGCAAATGAGAACATCAGACTCTATACAGTATATCTAAGTACAACTATCTACCTAGAATAGCTTAGATTAAAAAAAGACAGGTTCCACCTGCCTACTCCCAAAGGGGGTTCTTATCATAGACACCCAATCTAAAAACAAAAAGGATTTAATTTTATGAATTTGAAGTGCTGGTAAGGTGTACTTACTTGTCAATTTTTTGTGTCATATGTTTAAGTATATCACTTTTATCTGTAGGCACTATTGGAATCGAGTTCTAATATTTAAAAAAAAAAGTCAACGATTTCAATGGGATGTACATTTTCACATGACTGTATGTAAACTCAGTCACTAAACTCTCAGATAATCTTTAACATACTAATATAATTGCAAAATACATTTTAAATTGCTTAAAATCTGATTAATTACCTGGGTAACAAATCTGTCCCTATCTCTTAAGGCTTGATTCACACTAATGCGTTTTTTGATGCATTTTGCAGAAATGCAGGGAAATGTTTTAACATTGGTTCCTATGGAACATATTCACATCAATGCATTTTTGAGCCTCTGCGTTTTTGGAAAGGGTCAGGGACTTTTTTTCATGCAAAATGCAGCGTTTTGCATGTAATAGAAGTCAATGGACACGCATCCAAAGCGCAAGTACCGTGTTTTTACCGCGATTTTGCCGCTATTTGCTTTTTTTTTTCATTTTTTACACTGTATATAGCTGGTTGCTAAGCAACCACAGTGTAAAAAAAAACCCCTGCAAAACGTGGCAAAAACGCATGTCCAAAAAACGCCACAAGCACCGCAAAAAGCAATGCAAAAACGCTCAAAAGCAACATGCATAGATGTGAATCGAGCCTTACTGTGCTCATGTGTGCTCCTCCTGTCATATGGGCTTCCGATACAGCGTACTATGGGCCTTTCAACATGCATTATGCAGCTGTGGTCCACTATTGTCACCTACAGAAAACCTTCCCTGAGAAATTCCATGCAACCATAACTGAAGTGCATGCATGTACTGTAGACAGGAAGTGGCTGCAAAGAGACTGCAGAAAATGCAACGACAGGTAGATTGTGTCCCCACCATGCTGACCCTCCTCATAAGTGTTTCTCATCCTTTTATGCAGAGGAGCACAGGGATATAGCTGAATGAATGAATGAATGAATGAATGATTTGTATAGCGCTGCAACTGCGAACTGAATCGCCTCGAGGCGCTTGACTGCTCATGTTGGGATGCCATGTATTAGAAGAGGTGGGTCTTGAGTTTTTTCCTGAAGGCCTGATGGTTTTCTTCCATGCGGATGTTGTTCGGTAGAGCATTCCATAGCCGGGGTCCCTGTACTGCGAATCTTCGTTCTCCCTTCGATTTGTAGCGAGCTTTGGGGATGAGAAGGCGATTTTGGTTTGTTGATCGAAGGCTGCGATTTGGTATGTATTTTTCTATTTTCTCACAAAGGTATTGAGGAGCATTTCCTTGTGTACATTTGTGGGTGAGGCAGAGGGTCTTGAATGTGATCCTCTCTTTTACCTTGAGCCAATGGAGCATCCTTAGGGATGGGGATATGGATTCCCAGGGTTTCTTTCCGGTGACTAATCTTGCTGCTGTGTTTTGGACAATTTGAAGGCGTGCAATCTGGTAATCCGGTAATCCTATGTACAGGGAGTTTGCATAGTCGAGACGCGAATTGATGATCGTTCCTACTACTACCGATTTTTCCTTTTCCGGGATGAAGGGGATGAGTCTGCATAGCATGCGAAGGAGATGGTGGGATCCGCTGATTACGGATCCTATTTGTGCCTCCATTGTCATCTCTGAATCAAAGATGACTCCGAGGCTTTTGGCTTTGTTGCTTGGAAGGATGGTCCGTCCCAAGATGGTTGGTGGTGTCCAAGGGGTCTTCGTCTTTTTCCTTTGGTTTGCGTCGAGGAGCAGTAATTCTGTTTTTGATCCATTTAGTTTGAGGGAGCTAGTGGTCATCCAGTCATCTATCAATGTGAGACATTTTCCTAGTTCCTGGTATTGGACTTTTTGTCCGGTGATCCGAAAATACAGTTGAGTGTCGTCCGCGTATGAGTGGAAGCACAGATCCAATTTGCTAATAATTTTGAAGAGTGGTCGGATGTAAATGTTGAAGAGTACTGGTGACAATGGTGATCCTTGAGGGACTCCATAAGTGATTGCCCGGGTTTCCGAAGTGAAGGCTCCTAGTTTCACTGTTTGTGACCGGTTTCCTAGAAAGGAAGCGAACCATGGCAGATCTCCATCTGTGACTCCTGCCACTTCCTTGAGGCGGCTGAGAAGCATGTTGTGGTTCACTGTGTCGAACGCCGCACTGAGATCCAGCAATACCAGAAGACACGATTCTCCCTCATCCGCTGCTTCTAGGGCGTCATCCCATATTTTCAGAAGTGCCGTTTCTGTGCCATGGCCTGGGCGGAAGCCCGATTGTAGTGGGTCTAGGAGCTTGTGTGTGTCTAGATGAAGTTGAAGCTGTTGTACTACTACTTTCTCCATGATCTTGGAAATGGTGTTCAGGCTTGTTACCGGTCTGCGATTGTTCGGATCCTTGGGGTCGAGGTTGGGTTTCTTTAGTAATGGTTTGATGATGCCTTGCTTGAGGGAATTTGGAACCAATCCTTCTTTGAGCTGCAAGATATTAGTACTACTTTTTCTGGCGCTACTTCCCACAATCTCTCTTTTGTATACCTCCCAGCTGCCTATATGTGACACAGGAGTGAATAAGGATTGCAGGGAGTAGAGCCAGAATAATGCCTCATACACACGATCGGACCGTGGACCAACTTTCCCGTGGATTTTTGTCCAAAGGGTGTTGGCCCTCAAGTTGGTATTGCGTACACACGGTCGGACTTTTGAGTCAACCAACACGAACGTAGTGACGTTTCAACGTACTGACGACACTTCAAAAGAGGACGTTCGAATACTCCAGCGCCACCTTTGGTCAACTTCTATATTGTTGTCTGATCTTTTGCATTGGTTCTGAGCATGCGTGTTTGTACTGTGGACAAAAGTCCGATGGTTTTCTGTACACACGGTCGGACTTTGGTCCATCGGACTTTTGTTGGCAGAAAGTTGGTCCGTTCACACAGCCAACAAAAGTCAGATGAAACCTGGAAAAAGTTGGTCCGATGGAGCGTACACATGGTCGGATGTTGGTCCAAACCAGCTAATTTGCATGTTGGTTGTCAAAAAGTCTGATAGTGTGTACGGGCCTTAAGTAGCAGTAGTATCTTGCAACGGCTTCCTTGTGCAGCTCTGCATATTAGGAGGCAAAGCACTTCTGAATAAGCTCAGCACAGCATTGTTTCTGAGCATGGCCGAATCTGCGCCCCCCCCCCCCCCCACAGATCTCAGTTGTGCCACCTGACCACCCCCTTTCACCCTGCCCGGCAGCTGAGCTCCTTTCCCTTTATGGCACAGCATGCAGCTCCTCCACCCCACCCTACACAGAGCTGAAATCACATTCTTTTACACAGAGCCAGTCAGCTATGATCTGCACAGGGTGTATCTGGCTACTGCAGCTCCACTTCCATTCCAACCAGGGAATTTCACAGGCCAGAACGACAACATAGCAGCCACACACACCCTGTGAAGATTGTGGCTTACTGGCTGTGTGTAAAGGAATGTGATTTCAACTCTGTGTAGTGTGAGGAGGAGAAGCTGTGCAGAGTGTTGGGATTGGAAAGGAGCTCAGCCAAGTGCCGTGCCAGTGGTGATCTCTGTCCTCTGATTCTTCAGCAGTGACCCCATGTGCTCTGACCCCCCAGGGGTGATCCCTGTCCTTTGCCTCTCCAGCAGTGACCCCTGTCCTCTCCCTCTTTCGCGGTGATCTCTGTCCTCTGACTCTCCAGCTGTGATCCCTGTCCTCTCCCTCTTCAGCAGAGATTCCTGCCCTCTCCCTCTCCAGCAGTGATCCCTGTCCTCTGACTCTCCAGGGGTGATTTCTGTCCCCTGCCTCTCCAGAAGTGATCCCTGTCCTCTGATTCTCCACAGGTGATCCCTGTCCTCTAACTCCCCAGGGGTGATCCCTGTCCTGCATGCTCTTTCTTCAGGCCATGGCCTGAGATGGCCTGAAGAAGAAGCATGCATCCTCTGAATGCATGCCACGCCCACCACTAGTGACGTCTTGGATGCCAGCTCTACCTCTGTCCACCCAGGGTCTCCGGAACAGCCATCCAGGAAGTGTTGGGGTTCACCCACACTGCCAAGGGCCCATCCGGTTTCCCTTAGAGGAGGAACACCATCCATCTGGCTACCTGCAGTGGGGACTTTTATCTACATAGACAAGCATTTCCTACTACATTACTGTAAGTTAATTACTTATTGCAGTCATTAAAATTCCTAAATCGCTACACTTAGATGGCACTGATACTCTTTTAGTGATCTCTGTTCTCTGACTCTCCAGAGGTGATCCCTGTTCTCTGACTCTCCAGAGGTGATCCCTGTCCTCTGACCCTCCAGGGGTGATCCCTGACCTCTGACCCTCCAGGGGTGATCCCTGTCCTCTGACCCTCCAGGAGTGATCCCTGTCCTCTGACCCTCCAGGGGTGATCCCTGTTCTCTGACTCTCCAGAGGTGATCCCTGTCCTCTGACCCTCCAGGGGTGATCCCTGACCTCTGACCCTCCAGGGGTGATCCCTGTCCTCTGACCCTCCAGGGGTGATCCCTGTCCTCTGACCCTCCAGGAGTGATCCCTGTCCTCTGACCCTCCAGGGGTGATCCCAGTTCTGACTCTCCAGAGGTGATCCCTGTTCTCTCACTCTCGAAACGCTTATACCTGTCCTCTGATTCTCCAGCAGTGATCCTTTCCCTCGATTCTCCAGGGTCTCCGGGGATGATCCCTGTCCTCTGACTCTCCAGTCGTGGTCCCTGTCCTCTGACTCTCCAGTCGTGGTCCCTGTCCTCTCCCTCTCCAGTCGTGGTCCCTGTCCTCTCCCTCTCCAGCTGTGATCCCCGTCCTCTCCCTCTCCAGCTGTGATCCCCGTCCTCTCCCTCTCCAGCTGTGATCCCTGTCCTCTCCCTCTCCAGCTGTGATCCCTGTCCTCTCCCTCTCCAGCTGTGATCCCTGTCCTCTCCCTCTCCAGCTGTGATCCCTGTCCTCTCCCTCTCCAGCTGTGATCCCTGTCCTCTCCCTCTCCAGCTGTGATCCCTGTCCTCTCCCTCTCCAGCTGTGATCCCTGTCCTCTCCCTCTCCAGCTGTGATCCCTCTTTTTCCTCTTTTCAATGGTGATCCCTCTTTTTCCTCTTTTCAATGGTGATCCCTCTCATCTGCCTCTCCAATGGTGATCCCCGTCCTCTGCCCTGCCAGCAGTGATCCCCCTCCTCTGCCTCTCTAGCAGTGACCTCTGTCCTGCCAGCAGTGATCCCCATCCTCTGCCTCTCCAGCAGTGATTCGTGTCCCTGCCAATGGTGATCCCCATCCTCTGCCTTTTCTGCAGTCACTACTGTCCTCTGTATGTGACCCCATCAGTGTATTGCAGCAGAGGTGTCCCCACTCCAGACACAGGAATCACTTCAGGAGCCTGCAGACTCCAACGGAGACACAGTGCAGACCAAAGAACATTTAAAACCAGAAGAAAGGAAAATCTTCATAGTGCAGTATCATTCAAAAAAAATTATTAAATGGCTATTGCACTTAGACCCCTTTTTTACACCGGGGCAGTTTTCAGGCTAGAAATAGCCTCTGCTAAGCGATTGAAAACTGCCTCCCATTCATTGCAGTGTGTCTTTTAAGGCTGGGGCGGTGCGCTTGCAGGACATTACAAAAAGTCCTGCAAGCAGCATCTTTGGGGTGGGTTGGAAGCACTGTATTTTGCGCGCCCAAAACACCCTGCCCATTGCAATGAATGGGCAGCGCCTGAAAAGCGTTTTGAAATCGCTGCAAAACTGGATTTTTTTACCCTTTTTTGGGGGGTAAAAAACGTCCTTCTAGCGGGCTAAAAGCAGTGCTAATGTCCGGGCGGCTCAGTGTGAAAGTAGCCTTAAGCCTCGTACACACAAACGGCAAGGAATTGTCGACCAACAAACAGGAATGTAGTGACGTACTATGTGGTTTTTCAGGTCTTCAGCGCCACCCTTTGGGCTCCTTCTGCTAATTTCATGTTAGTAGAAGTATGGCGAGTTTCATTTAGCGCTTTTCATTTCGTGCTTTTCAGTTCGTTATTGAATGGCCATTCGTCAATCAGACATGTTGCAGAATCAGAGGAGATAGCGTGTTATTTATTATTGGCCTTCGAGTTATTGCTTTGACCCAAGTCCAGTCCAGGAACAGGAGGAGGAGTAGTTCTTAGACCAAAAATTGGTTGCTTTATTAATCGTGACCAATTATGTCATATGCCTTTGCTGCGGGAATAATCCAGATGTTTTTCGGAATTATCCCCAGATGACAGACCCCTGCTTTCACCAACTCTTGGCATTGTTGACCCCCTATATTAAGAAGTATGACACATGCATGATACTTTTATTTAATTTTTTGATTGAATAATAATAATTTGATTTGTTATATTTTCTATATTTTTGGATGCAAAGAATGCACTTTTTGGTTAAGTTCTATTGGCAGATAGATGTCTAATTGTATTTGTTTTATTTGTTTTCTTTTTTTAATGCACAATAAAAAAAATGTGCAGAATAATACTTGGCTATGTGTTTTACTTCAAATTACAGTTTGGGAGTAGGCAGTTACATAAAAAAAAAATACAATGTAAAATTGACAAGGGACATCAACATAGTATCTTTGATCTTAAAAACTACGGGATAATGGTGTTGTGGTAACTTGACCAAAACAAAAAAAAAAAGCATAAAAATATTATTCTTGATATCACTAGAAAAAAAGCCTTTGAAAATTTGTTTGCAATAACTCCATCAGTATCACCAGCAAAGCAGCTTCATTATTATCCCATTAAAGAAGAAGAGAATTGTGCGCTGCATTTCGAGATTTCATAATTTGCCACGTCACGAATAGCAAAAATACATTCTGCTACTCATCCTAGGCATGGCAATACAGCATGTGTGAAACTTTTCACACAGTCTGAACACATAAAGAGACCTAACATCCAAGTAACACTATCAGGCATTCTAGGGACATAAATTACACATCTAATTTCCTGACTGCCTATCACATTTTTGAATGCCTTGGATCACCAGGACAGTGGAAACACCCACAAAAATACCCCATTTTGGAAAGCAAACACCCCAACACACATCTTATTCGTTTTTTGAACGTGTCATTTTTTTTCCACAAGTTTTTGGAAAACGAGTATAGCAATACCACATGTGTGAGACTTTTAAACAGCCTAGTTAAACAAAGGGTAACAAAAGATTACCTGTGGTTATAGTAAAGCAGGTGTCTGCAGGGGAGAGCATTGGTCGAGGAAGCAGGCATAGATGTGGTCAGCAAAAGCCAAAGGAATCATCCAGGCAGAAATATGGTCTATGAAGTCCTAGGTCATTTCAGGAAGCAGGCAGAGATATGGTTAGCACAGCCAAAGTAATGGCCCAGGCAGCAGGCAGGAACATGGTCCATAAAAAAAGTCCTGGGTCATTACAGGAAGCAGGAAGAGATATGGTCAGCACAGCCAAAGTATTGGTCTAGGCAGCAGGCAGGAGCATTAAGCTTAGGGCAGGCATGTCCAAAGTCCGGCCCGCGTTCTGGTTTCAAATGGCCCACCTGGTAATTTGGACATGTACAGTATTTCACGAAAGTGAGTACACCCCTCACATTTTTGTCAATATTATATTCTAGCTTTTCATGTGACAACACTGACAAAATTACACTTTGCTATAATGTAAAGTAGTGAGTGTACAGCTTGTATAACAGTTTGAATTTGCTGTCCCCTCAAAATAACTTAACACTCCAATAATGTCTAAACTGCTGGCAACAAAAGTGAGTAGACCCCTCAGTGAAAATGTCCAAATTGGGCCCAATTATCCATTTTCCCTCCCCGGTGTCATGTGACTCTTTAGTGTTACTCAGGTGTGAATGGGGAGCAGGTGTGTTAAATTTGGTGTTATCGCTCTCACTCTCTCATACAGGTCACTGTAAGTTCAACATGGCACCTCATGACAAAGAACTCTCTGAGGATCTGAAAAAATCTGCTCTACATAAAGATGGCCTAGGCTATAAGAAGATTGCCAAGACCCTGAAACTGAGCTGCAGTATGGTGGCCAAGACCATACAGTGGTTTAACAGGACAGGTTGCACTCAGAACAAGCCTCGTCATGGTCGACCAAAGGAGTTGAGTGCACGTGCTTAGCGTCATATCCAGAGATTGTCTTTGGGAAATAGACGTATGAGTGCTGCCAGCATTGCTGCAGAGGTTGAAGGGGTGGGGGGTCAGCCTGTCAGTGCTTAGACCATATGCTGCACACTGCATCAAATTGGTCTGCATGGGGTCGTCCCAGAAGGAAGCCTCTTCTAAAGATGATGAACAAGAAAGCCTGCAAACAGTTTGCTGAAGACAGGATTACTGGAACTATGACCTGTGGTCTGATGAGACCAAGACAAACTTATTTGATTCAGATGGTGTCAAGCATGTGTGACGGCAACCTGGTGAGAAGTACAAAGACAAGTGTGTCTTGTCTACAGTCAAGCATGGTGGTGGGAGTGTCATGGTCTTGGGCTGCATGAGTGCTGCCGGCACTGGGGAGCTACAGTTCATTGAGGGAACCATGAATGCCAACATGTACTGTGACATACTGAAGCAGAGCCTGATCCTCTCCCTTCGGAGACTGGGCCGAAGGGCAGTATTCCAACATGATAACGACCCCAACACACCTCCAAGATGACCACTGCCTTGCTAAAGAATCTGAGGGTAAAGGTGATGGACTGGCCAAGCATGTCTCCAGACCTAAACCCTATTGAGCATCTGTGGGGTATCCTCAAACAGAAGGTGGAGGCGATCAAGGTTTCTAACATCCACCAGCTCAGTGATGTTGTCATTGAGGAATGGAAGAGGACTCCAGTGGCAACCTGTGAAGCTCTGGTGAACTCCATGCCCAAGAGGGTTAAGGCAGTGCTGGAAAATAATGGTGGCCATGCAAAATATTGACACTTTGGGCCCAATTTGGACATTTTTACTTAGGGGTGTACTCACTTTTGTTGCCAGCGGTTTTGACATTAATGGCTGTGGGTTGAGTTATTTTGAGGGGACAGCAAATTTACACTGTTATACAAGCTGTACACTCACTACTTTACTGTGGTAGTGAGGTACCCCACCAGTGTTTGGACGGAGGATTCTCAACCAGGCAGGTTGAGGGGCTCCAGTTTATTTGTTTATTTGGGAGGAAACTGGCTTTTCAGTTTCCTCATTGTTTACTAAAATCCATTTTGGGATCTGGAGCCCGGGGATTTCGTAGCGATCCGGGTGGGATGAAATCCCCAGTCCTGGGTCCAGGTCTTGAGATCCACCAGAACACTGACTGGTCAGGTGTGTGTGTGCTGGGCTATTTGTACACACCTGACCATGGTTATGGGCTCCACCCTCCCAAGGAGTCCAAGCAAGCAAGGGAGAAGTGTGCATGTCTGCACAGGTCTGTTTGTCAGAGCAGACAGAGGGTCCAAGTCTGTGGGCTGGAAAAGGAAGCTGGAAAAGAGTGCTGAGGTACAGGGTGTACAGGAACTCTGTTAAAGAGCCGAGAGGGCTGAAGCACAAGTCTGAGCAGCCATGCTGCTAAAGAGAGCCAGGTGGCTTGGTATTTTTGGTTTGACTTACATTATTGCTGTGGAAACCTGAAACCCCTGTGTGGGCAACTCGTCTGTTTTATGGACATTTTCTTTCTTTAATAAAAGTGGGCCTACAAGCCCTTAAATCGGCATATCTGGCGTGGACTCCGCTCACTGGTAAGCTCTACCCTTAAGCTAAAACATCCCCCGATGTTACAAGTGGTGTTCGAATGCGGGCATACAGACGGTGAAATCCGGTCTCTGCGCCAGTAGTGAGTCATTTCAGGAACTGCTGCTAGCTGTGTGTGGCAGCCAGGCAAACTGCATTGCGCAGGAGTTCAATTGACTGTGTTGCATTGTGTGCAGGTAGTGCACCTGTGAGAATTTTTTTTTTTTTTTTTATGCTGTGAACTGTGTAACAGGCTGCTGTGCATGTGACTGCAAGGATGAGGCAGTCAAAACACAAGAAGTTCATGTTAAATCAAGTTAAAGGGGAAGTGAGCTCAGCGTGGCCTGAGAAGATGTCTCCACCTTGGAGGGCCAGTCAAAAGCGGCCAGTGATGTGTGAGACAGTGAATGAATGGTTCAAGCAGAATCGCAAAGAGTGTGGAGCAGTGCAAGGGGCTCAGATCTTGGCCTCTGACTATATGCAACCCATGCTGCCTACAGAGGAGGTTGGGGACTTCCTTGTAAGATTTGAAAAAGTTGCTGTAAAGAGAAAATGGCCTAGGGACTGGTGGCCAAAACTGCTGCAAACCTTATTACGGATAGAGTTTTGGTCGGTTTATCATTTGATGGACGGGGGCCAGGATGAATACCGCAAGTTTAAAGAGGAAATCCTTCTTAGAGGAGAGTTCCATTGCATCATGGACCGGAAGCCTGACCGGAAGTTGGAGAGGTATGTGGTTGCCCATAGCAACAGCGGTGATGTCAAGTCTGCAGACCATATGAGAAAAGTATTGCCTGCAGAGAGTAGTGGCAAGTTGAAAGCCACAAAGCATCAAAGAGTTTGGGAGAATCAGCAAAGCTCTGCTGGGAGAGTGCGGTTCCCCATGGCAACGGGAGAAAGATTGCCAAAGGAAAGGAGGAGCTACAGGGCATATGTAGCTAAGCATCCACCTAAAGATGTGTATGCATTTCAAAATTACCAGGAGCAAAGGTCGTTATCTCCAGGCCCAGATTCCTGTGCAAATATGTTTGCAGTCACCCCTGGCAACGAGGATTTTCATGTTGTGTCGGCAGGGGGTGCTAAACAGTTGGAGATGCCTGCTGTAATTTCATCCGGTGGCCACCAGGGAGAGTGGGCCAGTAAAAGTGCAGCAGAGGACTGGTTTGTGAGACAACGTGCTCAAATGAAGATGGTGACCCCTACTACTGCGGTGGGTAAGACTGTCTTTAATGAAATAATGGCTGGAACCGCTGGGTTGATGTTGAAAAAGACTGGTGCTGGTAAATGCATAGAAGAGACTGAATATGTGACTGTGCACACTGGAGTGGAAGTGACCCCAAATGGGAGTCAGGAGTCAGGACAGTTGTTGGCAGAGGATCTCCTGCCAGTGGAGTTGGTGGATAGTGAAGCTGCCGTGGACAACCACTCCTCTGGATGCAGTTCCTCTTCAGACACTGCCCTGCCGAACATGCGTGAAATGAAATATGACAAATGCATTGATATTTCTGACCGTGATGAAAAATGCAGCTCATTGTCAATTTGTAAGGGTTTGGTTACCATGGGTGACAACAAAAATAATGGTAGACCTGAAGATCTTGGTCAAGTTGATCTGGTTGTAGCAAACCCTGAAAATTGTAATGAGATAGGGAATGGTATGATTGACACAGAAGAGGTAAAAGATACAGCAGAATTAGGCCCCCTACAGGTTCAGGAGGGTATTTCTGGGGAAGATTTCCTGAGGTCTGAGAAGGATCGTTATAAAGGTCGCAGGAAAATGGCCCAAAGCTCAGCAAGGTGTCGCATGACTTTAAAACCTTAAAGTCGCAAGACAGTCAGTATGTCCTTCAGAGGGAGACTAGGATGAGGCTGCAGTCATATGAGGATGTTAGTGATGAAACTGACAAAAATAAGCATGCAGCGTACATGAGGAAACAAGTGACGCTAAGTTTGGACAGTAAGAGGGTGCCCGTACTTGGAGTACAGAGAGGGACTAGTGTCACCCTAATAAAAGAGCCCCCACTTATCATTAAACCAGTGTTTAAAAATGTGGATTCTTCTAAATTAAGTAAAGAGAAAAGGGGTGGTCTAGTGGAAATTGAGGGAGCACTTTATAACCTTAATGGTATTGGACCCGTAAAATTCAGAAATCAACCTCATGTGCAAAAAGGTACCAAGATTTGTAAAAGGACTAGTGTAAGCCCAAGAGAAGTGGGAAAACATCGCTTTTGGAAGCACACTCTTAACCACTTGCCGACCGGCGCACGACGATATACGTCGACAGAATGGCACGTACAGGCAGGAGGGCGTATATATAAGTCCCTCCTTTAGCCTGTCCGTGCCATCGGGAGCGCGCCGGGAGCGCGCCGGGAGCGGCGCGCTCCCGCGCCGGTCGGGACCCCCATGAGTCCGGCCGCGGTCCCCGCGGACTCGATCGCCGCGGGGACTCCCGCGATCGTCTCACGGAGCGGCTGAATGGGGAGATGCCGAGATAAACAGCATCTCCCCGTTCTGCCTAGCAACTAGTGACGCCGATCTCTGCTCCCTGTGATTGGAGCAGAGATCAGCATTCACTAGCTGACAGCCACGCCCCCCCACAGTAAAAAACACACCCCTAGGCATACTTAACTCTTTCACTGCCCCCTTGTGGTTAACCCCTAAACTGCCAGTGTCATTTATACAGAAATCAATGCATTTAAATGCATTAATTGCTGTATAAATGACAATGGTCCCAAAAATGTGTCAAAAATGTCCGATGTGTCCGCCATAATGTCGCAGTCACAAAAAAAATTGCAGATCTCTGCCATTAATAATAAAAAAAAAAATTATTAATAAAAAATGCTATAAAACTATCCCCTATCTTGTAAACGCTATAACTTCTGCGCAAACCGATCAATAATCGCTTATTGCGATTTTTTTTTTTTTTACCAAAAATATGTAGAAGAATACGTATCGGCCTAAACTGAGGAAAAAAAATGTTTTTTTATATATTTTTTGGGGATATTTATTATAGCAAAAAATAAAAAATAATGATTTTTTTTCAAAATTGTCGCTCTATTTTTGTTTATAGCGCAAAAAATAAAAACCGCAGGGGCGATCAAATACCACCAAAAGAAAGCTCTATTTGTGGGAAAAAAAGGACGTCAATTTTGTTTGGGAGCCACGTCGCACGACCGCGCAATTGTCAGTTAAAGCGACGCAGTGCCGAATCGCAAAAAGGGGCCTGGTCCTTTGGCTGCAAATTGGTCCGGTCGGAAAGTGGTTAAAAAGGCATGGGAGTGTCTTTGTAGAGCCCAAGTAGACGTAGCAGGGGGACATGGAGAAATTAACCTGATGGGACAAGATTTGGCCCATGTGGGTGGCAGCTTGCATGGTCATGCCAAAGGTAGGAGGTTGTACT
Organism: Lithobates sylvaticus; assembly: GCA_028564925.1. Lineage (NCBI taxonomy): Eukaryota > Metazoa > Chordata > Amphibia > Anura > Ranidae > Lithobates > Lithobates sylvaticus. The sequence goes on along the minus strand of CM053038.1, from coordinate 142,584,686 downwards.
GGTGTATAGTGAAGGTTAAAGCTGATGTCAGTGAGTTGAGAGGAAGGATCAGGGAAAGAAGAGTTTCCCCAAGAAAAATGAATAAGCCCAGGGACCCAAGAAGAAGAGGGAGAAGGCTGAGGATGGGAAAATATAGGTCCCTGTTAAGATCCAGGGTGGGACGTGCCTGGAAGCGC